>JABCMJ010014357.1:0-14696 GCA_014822125.1 Arbutus unedo | reverse complement strand
GCCCCCCGGCATGTATTTAGCTCTTGAAAACCTGTTGGGAAGCATCAACATCTACGCGTGCAATATTGAATAACGCAATGATTTTCCATACGCAAAGATGTTAAAGTGGATGTATTGAGCTATAATGGTCTGTCCTTTAGTACCCTCAACACATCTACGCTTGCAATATTAAATAGAACGATGATTATTCATAAGTCTATATACTAAAGTGGATGTATTGAGCCACATTAATTTGTACTTTAGTGGGCTCAATAGGCATCCACCAACCTGTCGATCCTCTGCACGAGGAAGCAATTCTTGGGGTAAACATTGTTGAGATTTGTGTAGTCTACACAAACGCGCCATTTGCCTTTTTCTTTTTCACGACCACCGTATTGGCTAGCTAGGTTAGGTACTGGACCTCCTGTATCGTTCCAACCTCTAATAGGCGGTTGACTTCCTCAATGACGACATCTGTGTGGGTTGCGGCCAACTGTCGGGGCTTTTGAATTACCACTCAGCGAGATTTGTCAACGTTGAGTGTGTGGCAAACAAATTAGGGGTCAACCCCCGGCATCTCATACGGCGTCCATGCGAACACCTTCCGATTCTGCCAGAGGAAGGCAATCAATGCTTCCCATTCCGCAGGTGATAAGGTTGATCCCAACAAAAAAGTTCTGTCAGTGTTTCAGTCATCAGTTGGCATGGTAACCAGGTCCTTAAAGGCTTTCTCTGTGGCCTCTGTGTCGACGTCCTCAAGCATAGGAGTGTCCAGTATTTCCACCCATTGGATCTGCTCCGGGAAAACCTTGCTTTTGATTGCTGCCACGTAGCATTTTTTGGCGGCCAGTTGATCGCCTAAAACATCTTCCTACTCCCAAATCCCTATGAAGCGGAAGACTTAGTGGTATGTGGAGGCTACAACTCCTAGCTTGTGCAACTAGACATGCCCAATGATGGCATTGTAAGGGCTCGACACGTCCACGATCACAAACTCGACATCCATAGATCTAGAGCCAGTGTGGATGAGAAGCTTGATTTTGCCGAGTCGCCACACAAGAGCAGAGTTGAAGCCTACCAGTGGCAATTTGGTGGGTTCAAGTTCGGCTTCCTTCAGGTGGAGGGCCTTGAACAGGGAGTAGTATATGACTTCGACTGAACTCCCTTGGTCCACCAGAATTCGACAGACTAAGGATGTGCCAATGGTAAGCGAAATGACTAAAGCGTCGTTGTGTGGCATCTGGGGGCATTCCAGATCTCGATCAGAGAAGGGGAGGTTGTTTCTGGAAATGTTATCTGGATGTGGGCGTTTGGCGCCCGAGCTTACTGTCATGACTTGTTTCCCATAAACTGCCCGTTTAATTTCAACCCGAAGGCTCTCTTCTGCAGCCGCATCTACCATGTCGTGGATCGCGTCGATCACCCTAACCTTGGCACTATTCTTTCTCTCTCTCTCAGGTTCAGACTGGGGTCTGGCTAGTGTCTTCTCCTCGTCTATATATTCTTTAAGGTGGTCCAGGGAGACCAACCTCTTAAGGAAGTCCCTCCATGCTCGACATCTTGTGGTTAAATGCCCCTTCTCGCTATAGTAGGAGCATCAATAGGGAGAGTCAGGAGTTTTCCGAAGATTCCCCAGTGGCCTCCGTGGCCATCCAAAGTATGGCTTGTGCTGGATCTTCTTTAGAATTTCATACATTGGGATTTTAAAAATGGTTTTCATAGCAGCAAACTCATGAGGCCGATGACCCTTCTTTTTGTCGGAGGCCACCATATTCACACTTTAGCGTCTTTTGTTGCCGTGTGTGCTTCTGTTCCCATCTCTCTGACGGGTATGGTTTTGCTCAGCCTGACGCTGTTCACTCCGAGCCTCCTCCAATTGGCAGTGATTATCGATTTGCCCCATGAGATCGTCCATGTCAAAAGAATTGGATAACATTAGATCCTTAAACAATCAGCTCCTATAGTCTAGGGCGAGCTTGAACGAAGTTACGACAATAGTCGGATTGCAGCCTTGTATTTCATTGAAGAGCTCCCAATATCGAGTTGCATACTATTTGAGAGACTCGTTGGCCGACTTCCTTAAGACGAGGAGGGAATCGACACCTTTCTTCTGTTTGCTACTGGTGACGAAGCAAGCTAAGAAGGCAAGGAAGAGGTCCTTGAAAGAGAGAATGGATCTCTTCCCAAGCTGGAAGGAAAAAGCTTGCACATGAGGGCGTCGTCAGAGCTGTAGAGAGACATTATCTACTTAAAATGCACTATGTGCAAATAGGCATCCATCTTTGGGTTGTACTTGGTGAACTTCGGCGGATTGAAACCGCGTGGAGGGCGGACCTCATCGATCTCCCTGATGAAGGGAGAGAAAATGAGCTAGTCGTGTATGATGTCGCATCGTGATTGGGCCTACTGCACCTCGTGCTCTGCTGGACCCCTTCGCCTTGCTGTGAGCTAAGGCCTAAGATCTTGCTTACCGTGGTACCAAGGGGAACGTTCTCGATCATTATGATGTCGGGGCGAACGATCCCTTCACTTGTCGTACCTCCTATCTAGCTGGGTTTCATGAGTAGGGATGACATCCAAGGCGGTAGTTGACGGGGAGTACGAGTGGGTGCTGTTGACAAGGTAAGCTCCCAATCGTTTATGAACTAAGACCCGTCAGATTTGATAATCGTCACCCGAGCAATGTTTGGGAGGAAGAGAGCGGACCCGCTCTTGGCCACGCATCTCTTCATACCTTTTGGCTTTGGCACTGACTCCTAAACCCTCGAGAGTCGAGCGCTTCTGTTGTTCCCTTCGCTCGGGTGAGCGACTTTGGTGGTGCTTGCATCTCCGAGCTTGAGACGCTTAGCCATTCTGATGGGGCCTGATCGTAACTTTGAGCCGTGCCACCTCTTCCCTGACCAGTTGGAGAAGCTGGTCCTTCTTGGCTAACCGAGCTTCCAAGCATTCGATGTATGCCATGTTCCTGAGTTCGGAAGGAACTTCCATAGGTGGAGGGGGAGGAAGGATTCGCAAGGCTACCGGGTTGGTCCCGCTGGCGCCCATAGCCACCTTCCCAGCCCGAGTAGATTTGATTTGCTCGTTCTTCTGAGTCAGAGTTTTCACCATGAGGCTAAGTTTGAAAGAGTTTGCTAAAAGTGAGAGTGAAGGTTTGGGATGAGAAGTCAAGTGAAACTCCCACTGTGGTCGCCAAATTGTGGAGTCTAGAATCTGAATTAGAATTCTCGTAAGTGTATGGTGAACCCTCTAGCTAAACCTGCAAAACACTCAACACTAAATTAGTGTCGACTGGGGTTGGATTTCCGATGGGCATTCCGATGATCAAGTTAGCTTTCAGTAAGAGCGAGAGCAACTTGAAAGTAGTCTTAGCGCGAGCGTGTACGTACTTGTAATAGGAGTGCCCTTGAAATATTTATAGAGTAGGAACCCAATTGTCTATTGGGGTGTTCGGCCAGGAATATAGCGTCGTGATTCGAGAGTCATGGTGGTCATACCATGTGTCCTACTTCTGTGTGAATTGGACGAGCACGTTTGCATGTCCCGTAATTTTCTCCCCCATATGTACAGGGCACACTCCTTACGTGGTGATGCCGAGCATCATATGGCCAAGGATCGAGAGAGGCCGAAGAAAGACGCCGAGCGCGTAGGTGACGGGCCGTGAGATAGAATGGCTGAGCTTAGATGCCGATCTTGGGCTGTTTGGCCCACAAACCGAAGATCTATCATGTAATTCTTATTTCTAGCCCAACTCAAGCCAAGCAAAGATGAGCTGAGGATGATCGTGGGTTGGAGGCCCACTGTTGTGTATTTTGGCCTACTACATTAGTTTCGTCATCCCAAGAGTTGGTATATCTAATACTTGAACCGATGTTGTTCCTCTTTTGACCTTGTTGTTTTGAACTTGGAAAGATTCAAAAATACACTTTTAGAGCTAAACACTGATTTTCATTATATATATTTTCTGTTCTAGAACCCTAGACAGGAAACTAGATCCAGTTATAAAAGAGAAGAAGTTGACCAACGGAAATTTCGAATCAACTGAACCCGAAGACCTAACCTATTTTTTTAATCTAGTTTATTTTCTCATTTTTAGTATCATAGTCGTCATTTTATCACAAAAATAAACTTTTAGATTGACGTCTGAAACGTCAAAAAATCAATTTGCAAAGTTTTTTTTTTATCTAACTACTTTTTTTCATGGATCAATATTCCGGATTCTCCTTTATATCTCTTTTTAACATTCAAGGGAAGTTCTATTTCATAAATTTAAACTTTGACCTAGGCTGACGCCCTAACGACACACATTTGCCTGTCAGTCACTCCCTATACTAAATGAGGAATACATTGATTAACATTAATAGAAGTATTTTGGCTGATTTTTTAAAGTGAGTGATAAATTTTTCTTTGGAAGACATTACAAGTAATAATTAGGAGAGCAAGGAGCAAAGTTTTGTGCCAAACTGGATATTTACGGGCATCGTGAATAATGCACTTAAAGACTTGGCGATAAATTAGTTAGCTCGTATTTGGAAGCCTTTCTTCTATTCTGTTCGTGGAATAAAGCTCATTTCTTTCGCTCTTCATTCCTAAAATCGTTGAAGCAATGGAGATTCAAAACAATCAACTAGGTACGTGCACATAATTCAATAAATTTAGTAAAAAAAAAATCATTTATGACCATAAAAAAATAAAAAATAGTTGGCTGGGGTCACTATCGGCCAAGTAAAATTGCTCATGAAACTTATAGTAGTTACATGACTTGGGCATGATATGGGAACTCTCAACAAAACTAATTTGGAGCGTCGTGCAATCTTATAGACAGGAACGAAGGGGTTATAGTGGTCAATCTTTCTTGGTCAAGCCTAAGGAAGTAACACAACCAGAGCTAGTAAAGGGAATCAATCTCCATTTCTCTATCTTTCTTCCGGCCAAGTTTTTCCTTAAGGCAGTTTATAAGCATTTAGCTGAGCAAAAACACGCGTTCGTTTACCCATATCCACTTTACTGAGTATCACTAGCACCTAGTCCGAAACCAAGATAAGAAGCAAAGGTATTCGCCAAGGTGGGAACAACAGACTAAGAAGCAGATGACTCACTACCCCTTATACCTTCGAGTTGCATAGTAATTTTTCATCCTTGCTTACCCATTGTCTTGTATATACATTCCAATCTAGTTGCTTCTATTGACTAAGTATTTCAGAGTATGGAGAGAGCCTTATATCTCTTACTGGGGCAAATTAGTCTTGAAGATGGATGCAACGGGTAGAAGCGGACACCTCCTAATATAGAGGAGTGTGCAAACACCGCAAAAATTGTTTGGGGGAATTACTCAAAGAAAGGAGATAGAAAAGACCGACCCCTTATTCTACCATTTTTATAGCAAGAAAAGATTTAAAAAGTACTTGGTCTTGATAGCTAATTAATTACATATTTTATTAGATTACTCGGCTACGTCGATCTTAAGTTGAGTTTGGAGTATTTTACCTATTTTTTGTGTTGGGTTTAGTAGCGTCTTTAGTGGTTTAAAACTAATTCGAAAGGTAGGCTCATTGACTTCTTATTATATTTAATGAACTTTTATGAATTTTTTTAATTAAGATTCTATTCCAACCATAAACATTTTTAAAAGAGATAAAGAAGACCGTTCTCTTTAGATATGCAGTTTTTGGACAACATAATTTTTGGTAAATCTTAAGGACTTTTAATCATCATTGTTTGTATTTTTTTTTTGGTAAAGATGAAAAATTAAATTAAAAAAATTAAAGCTAATCTAATAATTTTTTTGAAAATGACATAAATACAATAAAAATAATACCAAATAACTTAGTTCAAACCCATGCAGTCAATTTTAGTAATTCCATGCTCATTATTCACTACAAAAAATCTACTAACACACATTTTCGTGCACAAATTCAAATATAGATATATTCAGACTACCTAATGTGCATGAAATTCTCTAAAATAATGTAAATCCCATATGCACCGAATAATTATAGACACATCTAGATTTAGATCTATACATGGAAAGTGCGTTCGTAGAAAAGTTTCAATCTCGTACTGGCGAACGTATCGATTTTGTTACGGTACAGTATGTACCGGCATAACGTTTTGGATTTATTGTTTAAATTAATATATATTTTTTAAATAATATTTTTAATAAAATTCACATTTGACATATAGAATACATCTTCACAACTTAAAAACAAATCATTAAATATAAAATAAACGATTTTAATCTCAAATTTATGCTTAATTATATTAAAAAATTATTGATTGAAATTCTAAAAAAAATTATGAAACAATAGTTGGCATTGTACACTAATAATCTAGTATCATTATCAAGCCAACATAAAATGTGCCAATTGGTACTAACCAGTACAATGCGAAATAAATAACTATGTTTTGTAAACTGTCTTAAACTCATAACTTCTGCCCAAATGAGCTTACTCTTACAAAAGCAAGTAAGCAGTAGTGACCACACCGAATCATTTTCCAAGTACCCCTCCTCGCAAAACCAGCCGAACTAAAAGGACGTATCGTGATTAAACCAGTCTATAAGCACGACCTCCTATCGGGTCCAGACATAAGCCCACCAACGTATCGCTTGATAAGTCTGCCTACTTATTACAACTTCCATTTTAATCCGCATACCATATCGTCTCTTACGAGATTAAAAACTATATATTCTGTTTCCCTCCCTCTCTCTCTCAAATCCCTAGAAAGAAAGTAGCTTAGAGAGAGACTAGTTGAAGACCTCTCTCTCCTTGTCGTCTTCTACGAAAACCCTCACCGATCCATTCCCATTATCTTTCTCGTTCAATCAAGATTCAAGGTACAATCTTTCTCTCTCTCTTCTTAATTTTATTGGTGTGGATATATGCAGTTGGTTTGTAGGATTTTGTGGAGTAATTAATTGGTTTGAGAAATGTGTTTCTTGATGTTTGCTGCTGAAGTTTGTTTATTTCTTATGTTGATGTAGATCTGAGGGCTTAGATTTTTATTTAATGGCAGTTTTTCATTAGTTGTTTTATTGCAGTAATGGTGGATTTGCAGGCAAATATGTCGTCTTTAAGCAGAGAACTTGTTCTTTTGATACTTCAATTTCTAGATGAAGAGAAATTCGAAGAGAGCGTTCACAGGTAAGGACTTAATTGTTCTCAGTCTGTATTTTCAATATCTTTTGTGCTATTTATTTTTACATTTGATAGACGGTTATTCATTTGGGGAACCAGAACCCAAGAAGCCAAAAGTTTATAGATGGAAAATGCTAACCACATCCCTCCTAGACGGTTATTTGAGTTAAAGAGAAAAAGCCAACACATCCCACTGATGGATGTTAAGTTTTGGAAAGGCTTATTGAAATGTATGCAGAATGTATAGAAATATGTGAAAAGTGGATTGAAGTTGTAAAGTTGTACTACTATTGGCACCTTAAGTTAGCATGGCGTCCATGGATTAGTCTCGTCACCATCCTCCATTTTTAGATCAACCAAATGGAGGTTATGAGTCTCATGATGCATATTTATGTGTGCATTGATTCTATATTATATATAATATTTGTATGCCACGATTGTGTATGATGAGCTAATAAGTCATGTATTTTTGTCGCTGGACTAAGTTTTTGTTGGTTGTTTCTCATTTTTTCTTGTATGTTGAAGACTAGAGCAAGAGTCAGGGTTTTTCTTTAACATGAGATATTTCGAGGAAATGGTGACAAATGGCGATTGGGATGTGGTGGACAAGTACTTATCTGGATTCACAAATGTCCATGATAACAGATATTCGATGAAGATCTTCTTTGAGATACGAAAGCAGAAGTACCTGGAAGCCCTAGACAAGTAAATGAGAAACTGTTGATATTGAGTTGGCAGCATATTGCAACTTGCCAAATATGGCTTAATACTGGTGAGTTTTCTTTTATCAATTGTAGGAAGGATTTTGCTAGAGCTGTGGAAATTCTAGCGAAGGACTTGAAAGTTTTTGCACAATTTAACGAGGAGCTCTTTAAGGACATTACCTCGCTATTGACCATGGATGACTTTAGGTATAGAAATTCTAAGTTGTGAAGGATTGTATTTGTTGGTGCTTTAATGTTGTATGTCATATTGAGAACTATTGGCATATTATTTGGCATCTAACATAACTACATTGATTTGTAGAGTTCATCAGCAGCTATTGAATTACGGAGATACCAAGTCTGCTAGGGGTATAATGCTCAATGAACTTAAAATGCTGATTGAAGGAAACCCCTCCTTTCGTGATAAGCTAACTTTTCCAAATTTGAAGATTTCGAGATTACGGACTATGATCAACCAAAGGTCATTTGCCTTTTCTTTTCCTGGCAGATTTGAGTTTTCTTCCAAATTAAGATATTTACCTTACGTTGACACTCAACTCCACTTTGCTTTATCGTAGCTTGAATTGGCAGCACCAGCTTTGCAAGATTCCAAAGTCTAACCCTGACCTAAAAACCCTGTTTGTAGACCATTCTTGTGGACAGTCACAGCCAAATGGTGCTCGTGCCCCTTCCCCTGTCACCCATCCATTTTTGGGTGGTGTTCCTAAAGCCGGTGGTTATCCACCCCTTCCACCTCTGGGTGCCCAATGTGTAAGTGGAGGTAGAAACTAGTCAATCCAGTTATTCAGTTGGTTTAAAATCTCAGTTCCATGAATTTAACTTTTGTCTCTGTGTGTGTTTCTTTGCTTTATGATTTCTTTAGCCATTCCGGCCTGCACCAGCTCCTCTGCCAACATCTCTAGCAGGTTGGATGGCTAATTCATCTTTAGTTCCTCACCCATCTTCTTCTGCCGGGCCCGTTGGTTTCACTGCATCAAATAATGCCGGTACTTCAAGTATTCTGTGTATCCTTTCCTTTCCTACTTACATTTTAGTGGTTATTGATTGCTGCAATTTGGTGGCCTATCAACTACACTGAACAGATTTACAATTTCCAATGATTTAGCAATAAGGTGTATTTCTGTTTGTTTTCATTTGACTAAAGTTACTAATTTAATTTCTGATTTTTCAAGAAGAACTTTTCATGATCTTACTCTCTCTCCAATTGAGCTAAGTTTTCTCAAGACTCAGGTCATTTTGCCTGATATGTTTTTATCCATTTTAGCAGCTATTCTCAAGCGCCCCAGGACTCCTCCAAATAATGCAGCTGTGGATTATCAGACAGCAGATACTGAACATGCGTTGAAGAGATCGAGAGCTTTTGGAATGTCTGATGAAGTAGTGCGTAACTATTCCTCCGTATTTCCCATGTACTTGGTGGAAGTCTAAGTTAAAATTTTCGACTTAGCAGTTTTATAACCAGAATTGGAGAGCTTTGCTTGTTTCCTGTATCATCTTCTGTTTCTTTTTCTTTTTACCTGGTAGGATGAAAGGTTTTATCCGATTTTCTAAAGCTCTAAGGTGGTGATGCGTATGGATTTTATTTTTCACGAGTGATGGTATGTTTATTTCATTCAACTGTTTAAAAATTTGGGTTCCATTCTCAAAATGGGGAGTTCATGTCCTTTCTAATTTTGACAGTACGTATGGGTGAAGCTTTGACTTTACAGGAGCATCTATTACGTTTTCTCAAGCTATTTTTAACTTGTTCATTAGGATGGCCCTTGTCCTCAAGTGTTGCACACTGGTATTAAATTGGTGTCGAAGTTCACTTTATTGAAAAATGTGTTAGAGGTCCTATTAGACAATTGAGTAACGGTTGACCTGGATTTTAGGAGCTTGGAATCACTTGTATTATTAAGGTGCACATTGGTGTCAAAGTTCGCTCCATTAAAAATGCATTAGATGTCCTATTAGACAATTGAGTAATGGCTTTGACTTGGGCTTTAGGAGCTTGGAAACACTTGTATTGTTGAATTGTCAATGATAGGAATGCAGACTTTCTTTTCTAGTAGGAATTGAAGCAACCAGTGGCTTCCTCCCTTTTTCCCTCACCTTCTTCTTTCATTTTCTTAGCCTACTTTTAAGTATTTGAAACAAGCAAGTATTTGTTCAATGAAAAGGAAAAAGGGTTATGAGATTTTGCATGCTAGTATTAGGAAAGAGTGGAACATTTTCCTTAAAAATGCACCATGTTCCTGTTTTTTCCTCGAATTGTGCCTGGCGAGATCATGCTCTTCGAGTTCCCAATCCTAGATCTTTAGGAGCATAAAAAACTTAATGGAGGAATGCACTTAACTGCAGCTTCAAAGAGTTAGGAAGGGATGGGCATAAAGAGTTCCTGATTGCGTTCCGATTTTGTCAGCTACCAGCTTGTATGTGTTTTTGAGAGTATATTGTACATGCCAGGCTGAAAATCGTCATATCTGGTCTATTATTATTTTTTTAACAAGATGGAGCATTGTAGATATATGTGTTGACATGTGCATGTCCTCATGTTTTCTGTTAACATTTTTTAGAACTTTTTAATCCTGTCAAATGAGCCCTAAGATCATTTGAAGCCTAAATTACTTGGATTGTTTAGGTTAATGATGTTTTCATGACTTTAGCTAATCCTATAAAACCAAATCTCATTAACAGGTCACAAATCTGCCTGTCAATATTCTGCCCATAGGCTATGCTGCTCAGGCTCATGACCGGAGTTCATATTCTTCCGATGACCTGCCCAAGGCTGTTGTTATGACTCTAAATCAGGGCTCAGTTGTGAAGAGTATGGATTTTCATCCTGTGCAACAAAGTATTCTACTTGGTTAGCCCCAACATTCCTGCAATTCATGTTTTCATTTATTGATTAGGTTCATGGATGCTGGATATTTACTTGTGTATTTCTTCTGTTTTTGTTTTTGTGTTTTGATCTGTGATAATGAATTGCAGTCGGAACAAACACCGGATATAGTATGCTATGGGAGCTACGTAGTCAGGAGGGGCTTGCTGTGAGGAATTTCAAGGTTTGGGACCTTGGAAAATGCTCAGCGACTTTGCAGGTTTGGCCACAAACTAAGGGCTCTTTTGTTAGATTAATAGCGAGGAAACATATAATCTCATTGGATGTGTAGTTGCGTCAAACTCCTAGTGATGGGATCAATTGTACTCATCCACCAGTGTATTATATACCCCACGTTTTTGTCGGATGTTATCCAGCCTATATTTAATCCCGATTGCAGAGTTTCAACCAAGTGTACGATTAGAGTTAAGCGTGGAATTTTAGTCCAATCCAATGCTAGAATCTGATCAAACAAACACGCTCTGTAATAACTTATAAAGAAAAATTAGATTTCTTAGTGTAACAACTATAATTTTGTATGTGTATCAGGCATCTCTAGCCAACGATTGTACTGCACTGATCAACCGTGTGATTTGGAGTCCTGATGGTGCCTTGTTTGGTATGTTGAAAGGAATTTTCATTTTTCTTGCTTCAAGAATTTCCATGTTAGCCCTCTTTGTAGTTTGACCCTTCACGGTGTAGTGCTATGAAAATCTGAGAAGTTGGAATGCTATTAGGTTTAATATCCTTTCCTTACTTCAGGTGTTGCATACTCCAAGCACCTTGTCCATATATACTCGTACCACGGTGGCTATGTTGTAAGAAACCACCTGGAGGTTTGTGCCACTGATCAAACGCGTTTGTCCATGCATTTTTTAATGCCCTGATGTTCTGAGTTTGCTTTTGATATTTTCATATGCTTATATGTATGAATGTCCGAGAGGTATTTTTGATTAATTTTCTGTATTTTGTTATTCAGATCGAAGCTCATGCTGGTAGTGTTAATGATCTTGAATTCTCTTATCCCAATAAACAACTTTTGATCGTCACTTGTGGGGAGGATCGGGCCATTAAGGTTTGTTTTCTATGTTGTTGCTTTAAAGCTAATGTAGAGGGTTGACTTTGGTCATAAAGAGTTATGTTTCTACAGGTGTGGGATGCAATTACAGGGACCAAGAAGTATATGTTTGAGGGTCACGACGCACCTGTATATTCTGTATGTACACAAGACAAAGAAAACATTCAGGTAACCATGATAGAAAGCATGCTCGGTATAGCTCTTCCTTCGTTTCTTTCTTCCTTTCTTTTTTCTCTTATTTTTTCCAGAAAGAGTTTATGGATTTCTAGTTTATAAGAAACAATACTGGAATAGTGCATCCTGTTTTATTGCAATATATCTCTATGATATCATGCTCATGCTTCAACTGATAAATATGGAATCTATTGACACACTACTCTGAACTCTGAAGAATGGACTTTTAAGAGTTGCATCTCTCAAAATAGGAGAGGAGTACATATTAAATGATAGTTTTGCGGGCAAAGTGGAAATGAACTAAAAAGGATGTGGTATTTCAAGCAATGAGGTGTTTTAGAAGGACCTGCTTAAGAAAAAAACCAAACATATTGGGACCAAAAAAAAAAACATGAGAAAGTTACAACCTCCACGTTTGCATTGTGCCACCTGTGATGTTTTTTGGGACATCTCTACCATCATTGGTATCACCATTACTTACAACGCTGTGCAATCTGCTAAAGGGAGATCCAACTTGTAGCCACCATCAGCTGCTTCTATGAAGCACCATCATATGACCATTATCAACACTTCTCCTTCTGTCATTATCCCATCTTAACATCTCATTGACTCATTCCAATCAGCATTGACTCCCTGGCCAAACGCCAGTGATGGGAACTTCTTAATGATTTGCAGAGGAGGAAAATGTCAAATATTAAATTCATATTTTGAATATCGTTTTGAAATAATGGGATTAGTGGTACAGCCCCTATACCACGATTAGCTCGAAGTGTGGCTTGTATAGAAGTGATCATTGTAGCTCTCGTATCTTGTAAATGAGCCACACACAAGAATTCATGTTGGAGCTCTTTGGTAAAACTTAAAAGAGCATAACTCAAGGGGGCTCTGTTTTGTTCCACAATTCTTGAACATAATGCTTGATTTCGGAAGCATGACAATAACAAGTTGGAGGGTCTTAAAAATGCACTTTGAGTTCTGCCACATCTCGAACTCGATGTCTTTATAATGGAAGTGTGGTTGCAAAGTATTTGGACAGTCTTGACTTACATTTGATTAAATCTTCTAGACATATGAGACAGTTTTGGCCAACCTTTTGATCATTTTTTGTTTGATAAATGTCATTTTTTGTTTGTGACACTTTTGGCCGACCTTTTGATCATTAAATGAGATTCATCCTGCAAATATACTTCTATTAGTAAAGAAAAATGAGAAAGTATACCTGCACATTTAAAGATTAAGTGGAGATATTTAACATACAACTCCTATTAATAAAGAAGAATAAGAAAGTATACCTGCACAATCAAAGCTTACCTGGAGTGTTTTTAAGGTACACTACTCTAATTATCTCACTCTTGTTTGAAAATTGAATTTATTATTTTCATTGAATACTTTTGACTTATTGATAATTTGGTGTATGTAGAGTGATCATTTTCATTGTTTAGGTCTTATGCTTATTTTACATTTTACGCCAGTTTATCTTTTCAACGGCAACTGATGGGAAAATAAAGGCATGGTTGTATGACAACCTGGGTTCTAGAGTTGACTATGATGCCCCAGGTCATTCATCCACCAAAATGGCATATACTGCTGATGGTACCAGGTTCAAAAAATGATTCTTAATTTATACCTTTTTTGTGTATATCTTCTATGGTGAACAATTCCAACTGAAGCCTCAGTTTCGTGATCTAATGGGCCCTTGGTAGGTTGTTCTCCTGTGGAACCAATAAAGAAGGGGATTCATACCTTTTGGAGTGGAATGAAAAGCAAGGAGCTGTCAAGCATACGTATCATGGTCTTGGGAAGCGATCTGAAGTGGTTGTGCAATTTGATACCATAAAGAACAGGTTCTTGGCAGCTGGTGACGAGTTCATGATTAAATTCTGGGACATGGACAATGTTAACTTATTGACAACTACCGATGCAGAGGGTGGATTAATGGTAATTGTTCCACGACCCCTCTTCCTAACCAATAGGTTGGATTGGTGCAGGCTCCGTATAATTCATAAACCAAGCAGTTCCTGATGGCTCGAGGAAATTTTACAACCAAACCGAACCATTAGAATCATGAAACCGAATAAGGCTGAATGCGGTTCATTTGGGTTTGGTTTGGTTTCACGGTTCCAGACTATTCCTGCCAGTTACCACCGTCAGCAAATTTCAAGTAGTCATACCATTACCCAATATAAATATATTGAAATGGTTACCTTTGGGCCAATTCTCTATCTTCATCTATTCACTATAGAAGTGGTCATTATCCAGAGTAGTAGTTAAACTGGAACAGCTAGAAAGTCTAAATAAAAAAAAACAATTAATATCCCTAAATGAAAAGTAAACAAACCCTTTTATATGATTAATATGGTCATTATTGTTGATACCGTAATACACCTCGTATAACCGGTTCAACATGTCATATTTGGCATACGTGCGATACTTAATTATCAATTTTATCGGATAATGCACGTTTGGTAGCTTTTGTCCAATTTCAGATTTTCTATGTTAAAAGAGGTGTTGAACCGACGAAATGGTGAAATCCAAAAGTTCGGAGGAAGTCCCGACACCCGAGGAAGGATGGAAGCATGATTGGAAGAAGTGCCGCTGACCTGATGAACAAGTCAGGTTCAAACCTGACTGGAACATCCAGTCAGGTCAACAGGTTAGGTTCAAACCTGACTCGAACATCCAGTCAGGTCATCCGGTCAAGTTGAAATCTGACTGGAACATCCAGTCAGGTCATCAGGTCAGGT
>JABCMJ010014343.1:0-13487 GCA_014822125.1 Arbutus unedo | reverse complement strand
TGGCGTGGTGGTCTCCTCAGCCATGGCAGGAGGTGAGGGAGTTGATGGGGAGGGTTGTAGGTTGCTGGCGCAAGGGAGAGGGATGCACAGTAGGTGGTTTGGGATGAAACCATGGGAGGGAATGATTTAGTTTAGGGATGCACCTACCTTTTATCTGTCGTACTAGACTAATATCTCCGAGTTTCATTCATCTCCATGGCTTGTAGCAAATGTGTCAAGTAATTATGTAAAATGTTAAATAAGTTTGGACATACAATATTGACTTTATGCCTAAATGGAGAAAAGATAAAGTTTAATTTGTAACTATTTTGTTTTGTACGTATCGCGAAATTTTTGTTAATGGACATTTTTTCCTTTGTGTGCACAAGATTGTCAATAGAAGACCGACAAGCTGACTACCCGTAAGATTATATGTACTTATTTTATAACATTTATAATAATTTTCAAATTGACCATATGCTTAAATAAATAAAAATCCTATAGCCATTCTGTTCCGTACATACTGAAAAATTTACTTTAGCGAATCCTTGTTGCCTTAAAGATGCCACAAAAATATGTCATTGATGTGTCAACCAAATCAATATTTATTTAAAACTGAACATCACCTAGAGTGTAAAAAACCAGCATAGTGAAAAAGTTCAGAGTATTGATTCATGAGGAACAATAAGGTGGGAATGCGAGAGTTTACAATCATAACATTTCTAACGCTAGCCTCAATTTTGAAAATAATTTTAAGTCTAAAAACTGCAAGCAACTAACATGAGAATGTAATCAAATAAGAAAGCAGGCTATGTCTTCGAAATTCATTCAACCTCACACTTTAGTTAATAACATCTTTTCCTTTTATAGCTAAATTAAGAATTCAAGCCAGAGAATATCGATCAGGAAATAATTCAAACCAGTTCAATTCAAAAGATGTATTCCAAATTAATTCTTGTTCAAGAACAATAAGTCAAGATGTAGAATGACATTACCCACGTATCAGATGTACCAAATTAATGGTGACAGTTGATTATGGGTTTAACACTCCGTAGTTGGTTCAAAAATAAGAACTCGAATTGATTTGTAACAATGGGTAAAATATTTTGAAGAGATATTAAAAACCTAGGCCATCAGATGAACTTCATCCCAGGATCCCACCTAAAAGTTTTAACCAAACATATTGATTGGAAGAATAATAATAATAATAATGAAGAACATAGTGTAAAATTAACAGAAGATAGACTAAATCTTACAAGAACACAGAAGTAATGCATTAATAATCTGGAAGAACAAAAAGAATACATTGTGCTATCCTTCTCCAATTGAAAACTAAGCTACAAAACTGATCTAGAATGATAAAGATGAAAAAAATAATAATGAATATACCTAATTTGAGCCTCACATGACTTTAAATAAGGAAAACCCTATAAACTTAAAAAAATATATATCTCCTTAAAGAACAAGAAAAATAAATAGAATAAAAAAAATAAAAATTTAATTCTCGTGCTATCCTAACCAAAGTTATTATAGATGGATAGATTTTCTTAATCAAGATGGAAAGCTAATACTTCACTATTCAGCAGAAATAATGCTTTCAATTTGTGGACCTGTGATTTGCAAAATAATAAATCGTCAAAGAGCCTTCCGCCGCTGTGGCAGAAAGACAATTATCAGAGTTAGACTGTACCTTTTTTTGTTGAGGTGGAACTTTATTTATAGACTTTTCATTAATCCTAATTCTCTTAAGATTTTGACTAAAGTGGAGTGTCTTCTGATTGGTCACTAATAAGATAACTCTCTATGAAGCAGTTATCTTTTATTATTAGAGTTTCATTTAATTAATATTTCTCGTATTAGTTAAATTGGCCGTGGATTTCTCATCCTTATCTGTCAGAACTATAACCCAACTTATTCGGAATTCTGTCTTATCTTGGAATAATAGTTACTCATCGCCTTTCTCGGATTGATGGTATCTCAGACCACCCATCTCAGGTCAGCAAGACGTTTAGCCACCTTTCTCAGGTCGGCTACTTACCAAGCCATCTTTCTCAGATCGGCTGGCTACGTATTCGACCTTCCCGACTCGAATAAAGTACAGGTAACCCTCCTCAGGTCGGCCATACCCTCATTTGATCGGCATGTGTGGCTCAGGATCCTTACCATTCTTTGCTGAATTAAATCTTTTGCCAAAGGGGATTAATGTAGTTTCTCGATTACATTTTTACCCTTGTCAGTTATCAATCTCGTATCGGTGAGCGTACCAATTTTATTACCAGTACAGTATGTACCGGTACCGGTGTATCATTTCGAATTTATCATTAAAATTAGTATACATTTTTTAAATAATATTTTTTTAACAAGAAATTACGTTGGACATATAAAATAAAAGTTCACAATTTGAAAATAAATCATTAAGCATAAAAGTTGATGATTTTGGTCCCAATTTACGTTTAATATCCAAAAAACCATTATTTGAAATTTTAAAAAAAAAAATTATTTATGAACCCATACTGTACTGTCCGGTACCGATTGGTATTGGCCGGAATAGTACGCCGGTGGTCCGGTACCATTTTCTAGGCCGGTACCGGCCAATACTCGTACAGGACAAGATTAATAGCATTGACCCTAATTAGTCATCCAGAATCGCCAACCGGTCAGATTAAACTTCTTAAGCTTGGTCTTCATCAACCATGACTGATATGAACAACTAGTCAAGATCAGTGACTGGAGCTTTTCAATCTTCAAGCTTGACCGGTTAGAATTTAAAACAGTCAGCCATGGCCTAGTATGGCCTACCAGTCATCGGTCTACTGCTACTTCTTTCAACTTTAAATTTTAGCTCTTCTAAACTTCGCTACGCCTTTAAAACTTCGGTGCTCTTCCCATTTGGACTCATATTGGCTTCTCAGGGTGCAGGGATCACATGAAAACACTCAGACATCAGTAACTCACTTTCGAACACTCCGTTGATCATCAAAAACCTAGCTACAAAGCTCAAAAGATACCACATGCAAACCTAATTAAAACGCGTTGAGACGCTATAAATGACGTATTGCAGGCTCAACACCTCCTACCCCAGTGATAGGAGAAACCTTTGCCTCTTCATCTGGTGAGGGTTCAGACTCCACTTGCAATTCCCCTTTCCCGTAGGATTAAGGATTGCATAGTTTTTTTTATATATAAAAAAAAAGTAATACTTGTTGTGTTGATAATAACATAAAAGAATTAAATTCACTGACCTCCCCTAAATTTTCTAACAAATTAAGACATTTTTCCTGAAGTTTTTGAAATATCATTAATCTTTCTTGCTTCTGAAACTATTTAAAAAATTCACTATTTTGTTAAGGGCCTATTTGTTAGGAGTCATAAAATGGTCCATTGTTATCACCTTAGATATAGCTATCCGAATTTACCATGTCCGAAACTTATTTACTTTCTCAGACCCGGATATGATATCTGTGGACTATTTTATCACCTTGGAGAGGGATAAAATTATCTCATTCCTTCTATTCATATCTTATTATTCCCCTCTATATTCCTCTTCTATTTATGTAAATGTTATCTATACTATATTATTGCGGAATATTTTCGTGAGAAAAAAATCTAGGATTGACAAGTGGCATAAATTTATTGGTTTGTCGTAAAAAAAAATTAGTAATACATGTTATCTTACAACAATAAAATATAATATAAATCTTTTTCAAATTGAAATTCAAAGAACTTACCGTATTTCATATATGATACTTTTACTTCGATAACTTTCTCTATTTGTCTATGTTTATACACATACATACATACATACATATATATATATATATATATATATAGTTTTCTCTATTTAATTTTGATTTTCAAAATAAAAATAAAAATAAATATACCTATTCTTACATAGAAATTAAATTTCATCTAGAGATTTGTACAAATAAATAAATATATGATTATATCATTTTTATTACTCTTGAATTTGATTTTTTTTCTTTAAAAGTATTACGTCTTTTTTTAACTTTCGTTTATTTGTATGATAAATGTATTCTATAATAAATAAATTTTAAAAATTATACAAAATATGGTGAAGATAAATTTCTATAACCACAAAGGGTTGTTATTATTGATGAGATTGTGGACTGACGATTCTGTCACCGTATAAATGCATCTTGGTCAAATTGAATGAATTGAGGTTAAATCATAGACAAGTTCAACGAATTAATAAACCTACCTAAAAGATGAAAGACTCAACAAATTCGTACAAGAGTTATTTTATTTTATTTCTCTCTAGCTTTTATAGAAGTAACATTTTTCTTTTTTTTATTTTCACCACCACCACAGTACTACTATAACTACAATAGTAATAATAATAATTAATGTTATTGTTGTTATTATTTTATTTAAGTAAAGTTTGTAGGTTTTGAAATGAGAGAATTAAAGATAGAACTCTTATTACATTATATATAGGTGATCATATAAAATGTAGGGTATTTATGTATTTGTAACGATCTATCGCAAGTCATGCACCAAACTTAATTATAGATATTAATAAATATTGAATTTAAGATAATAATATTCTTTAATGAGAAATGCTAGGATCCCATAATTAGATTCCTGAAATGTCCCCGAATGATGATGTGTCAAGCATCCAAGAGGAATGTTGCAAATATTGTGTGTGCGAAAAAGAAAGAGATGTTGACACCTCATCATTCAGAGACATTTCTGGGATCTCATTCTGGGATCCTAGCATTGCTCTTCTTTAATTTAAGATTATCTCTTCAATCTCATGATGATTAATGACCCGTGCAATTCCCTCCTTTGAAAAGTTTTAGATTTGCTCTAATATGCCCCATCAAAGAGAGTTTTTGTAACTTTTGAAGAATGAATGACATGGTTTCTTAGATGGTGCTTCAATTTTATAGAATACATGGAAAATATTACTTAAAATATAATTAATAATTTGTTTTATTTATGATAAATTGTCCAAGCTACAAAAAAATATTGTAAATATTGTAATAACAAGTATTTTGGTGAGTAAACAGAGATTAGGTATTAATTTTGAAATAACAAATACAAGTTAGGTAAATATTGTAAAATAAGGAGCAATATAGAAAAATTAAATATGTATGTGTGTGTGTGTGTGTGTTTAGAATAGTAAAGTAGGTAAGCTATCCTCAGAATAGAAGAGAAAAAAAGACAAGAAAAATTAAATTTTTACTATAAAGGATTTTTGTTTAGATATCAAAAATAATTTAAAATACATGATTGGATTGAAAGTTTTTATTATTTTAAAAAATTTCATTTTTATTATTTTAAAAAATTTTCATTATTTTTAAAATGAGTGCATGAGGTAAAAAAGGGTGTAAAAATCACTTTTCTTTTATAATAAATCTCATCTTCTATTATTTTACTTCTTACACTATTTAAGGTTCAATTTGGCCTAACTTGATTATTTATAATCAAGTTTTTTCTCTATTCAAATTTTTTCTGCATTTGTTGTTTTGGCTTCAATTTTTTGTGGATTATTAGTCCGTCTTGATGAGACGAATCTAAAAATTATAAAATTATGTTCAAAAGTTAAAAAAATCACTAAAGATGACGAATAAGCACACAAAAAAATCTATTTTTGGATTTTTTATCTTTTCTAAATTTTTTTCAAATTTGGTCTATTATTTATAACTTTTTTAAAACCTCTTGTCGAGACAAACAAATAATTCATAAAAAATTAATGAAAAACAAAAAAATACAAAAAAAATTCAAATAAAAACGAAACAATAATCAAATAATCAAGTTAGACCAAACCCAACCTTACTATATCTCTTCTAAATATCATACTATGTTAAACTTTAGCCAATAAATAAAATGAATGCCCTTCATAGCACATTTAATATTGACAGTTGAAGCGTTATTGCCTTCTTATTTTTGTCTTTAATTTGCCTTTTAAATATTGATCTACTTTCTTACTTCTTTAATTGTTTCATTTAAAACAAATGAGAAAAGTAAAACAGTTACCTAAAAAGTCAAAAAAATATTTCTAAAAGACAAAAAGTTATCACTTTTAAATTAGTGATTCCAAATGGAACTAATTAAAAGAATTTGCATCCGGACTCAATTAATTAGGTCTCTACTTTTATATTGTGCCTAATATAAGATTCGTTTGACAATATTACTTTTTTTTAATTGAAACTATTTTATTGAATTGAACCTAGTTTTTTTTTTAGAGAATAAAATAGTGATGACCTTTTCTTTTTTTAGAGGAAGCATGATTACCATTAATGTAGACAGATACCATAATTTATAAGGAAGAGAATGCTAAAAAAAAATATTGTAATCACACTACAAAAGAAAAAAAAAGACTCATGTATTTTTGTCTTATTTATGTTGAGGAGAGAGTTCAGAAATTCATTTTTAAAAAAATAAGACAAAAATACATAATAGTCTTATAACTATTTCAGAAAAAATTGGAGGCATCTTAACTAAAAAGACAAAAAGAATATGTCTTGAAGAGGATTATTATCATTTAATAATCACATTTAATGGTTTAAAAAACGGAATGAAAAATCTTGATGGTGGTTTCAAAATAAACGATAATATTTTAAGGAGAATGTTAACTACTGCCTACCAGGCGGTGAATAATGTATAAGAGATACATCGATATTCGTAAATTATGTAATATTCGTAAATATATATTAATGTCTGTAAAATGTATATTAATATTTATGTTTATTTGATATTATATGTGTATTATCTACTGTCTAGTGAATGTTGTTAACAAGACCCTTTGTAGAAAGATAACGGGAGAAAAAAATCTGCTAAATAATTTCTAAAGTAGGGAGGTAAGTGCATTTATTAAACTTTTAGAGGAGGTTTATGTAATTATAAGAAACATCATGGGAGGTGAGTCCAATTTATCCTAAAAGCAAAGAACAGTTGTTTTCATGAAGAGAGACAAAGTGGAATAATGAAAGAGATTTTCAAAGATCTCCGAATCTAACCTTTTAGATTTTCTCTGTTCCTGTACTTCACAACTACGCATATATATATAGAAGTGTACATATATTCTTCTTGTTCTCTACGATAAATATAGTAAGGGGAGAGAGAGAGAGAGAGAGAGAGAGAGAGAGATTGAACGGAGTGTATTGGAGAAATTTAGCGATGGCGAGAAAGGCAGGCGAGTATGTACGGCAGAGGTCGCAGCAGAAAGATGATGCTTTCGATCATCCGTCGTTGGGTTCACCGAAACTCCATGTTCTCGCCGTGGATGACAGCAACGTGGATCGGAAAGTGATCGAGCGGTTGCTGAAGATCTCTTCTTGCCGAGGTACATGTTGTATTGTATCAATTGAATTTGTTTGTGCTTCTCTAGTGGTAGGACATAGCGAATTTTGTTTCGGCGATGAAACTGATTGGATTGTGATGCTACAGTTACGGCTGTAGAGAGCGGGAGCAGAGCTTTGCAGTATCTCGGTTTGAACGGAGAGAAGAGCTCCGTTGGATTCGATGTAAGAAAATTTTATCCCAAAAAATGCTATTCATAAATTTTACTCTGTTTGGTTGCTGAGAAAATGAGGAAGAAATAGGAAATGACCTCACCAGCCAAACAGAGGATTCACTATTTTTGTCTTTGTTCTTTTTTTTACCCCTAAAGAAGATTTGGTTAATTTGGGGGATTTGTATGTGGTCTGTGATTTTTTGTTTTTATGGTTTGAAGGTGAATCTAATATTGACAGATTATTCCATGCCTGGGATGTCTGGATATGAATTGCTCAAGAAGATCAAGGTTAGTTATGAGTAGGAGTATTTGTTTTCCTGAAAGGATGTGTTTGGTTTCCATTAAAACTGTGGCAAGGGGGAAAAAATCCTTAAGTAGTTAGGGTCAATGTGATGGACTTGGCTCCCATATCGTGAGCATGGGTACAGTTTGGTCAAATTTTTTTGCACGGTCTTGGGTCCAACTCGAATCCCAAATGAAAAGCCTAGCAACACAGATGTTTCGGACACAGATATGTCCGAAACTGTTGGATGCACGTAAGATCCATAAATTATTGAGGACCGAACATGCATCTAACGGTTTCAGACACATCTGTGTCCGGAACATATGTGTTCCTAGCATTACTCGAATCCCAAATGGTGATTGAAACTGTTCATTTCGTTGCCTGACGAAAGGTAATGAATTAGTTTGATCGGATATTGATTTATACACTAGCAGTTGCAGTTGTGGAAGAGGAAATGAATGGTTCAAGTTAAAACTCATATTGTTGCTGTCCATCTTTTCTTCCAAAAATGCAAATTGTTTGTATAGGTACTTATGCCCCATCAAGCTAATGTTTTTCTTGGACTCCTTCTTTGCGAGACCTACAAAGGAACAGTGCCAATCATCGTTGTGAGTCTGGCAACGACCCAAAACTGGACCAAACTGAACTGATGCACCCTTGATGGGAGCAGAGTCCCAAATTCGTTGGGGCTCCCCCGGCTATATTTATTGTCCTGCACTATTTGGGCATCCAAACCAGGCTATGCCTGGTATTTGATATGAAACTAAGGTGATGATGGTAGTGAATTGTGGGGTAATACCAAACAGCTAGTGAATGCCGAAACTGGTTTTTGACTCTTTCACTTGTGAACAGGAATCATCACATTTGAAAGAAATACCGGTGGTGATCATGTCATCCGAGAATATCCTAGCTCGCATCGATAGGTATGTTTTCTGCTTTCACATTCAAATAGTGTCTTGTCGTTCTTGAAATACTATTGTGGGCTGCATATTGACACGATGCTCGTTAGTGGTTAGAAGTTATGGATAATCAATTGGTGAAGCTGAAATATTCAATGGTCCGTGTAAATGCACAACAAATTCCTCCGACAAACATTTTTCACAAAGCAACCGGAAATCAAATACCAGATAGATTTGCATGTTATACTGTACCAAATGAGATTATTGGGCTCAGATAAGTTGAATCTGGTTAAATTGTTGACAGGCCTTCCCCAAAATAGACAAGTTCTTCTACCTAACCTTGAATATGCATACAGAATCCTGCTCTCTCCTCTGTTCATCATTTTCACATAAGTTCACATAATTTTTGTTGTCCCTAATGCATAGAATTGCTCGTGGACACACACAAACACAAACGTTTGATCCATATCTTTGCACCTTTGAATGGTTATATCTTCAAGATCATAGCTCTGAAAACAAATCCCTAGTTTTATGCTCTTGAAACTAGACCTAGATATCTGATTTTGCTGTAACTTTGTTTCCACAAGTTGTGGCCTTGCCTTCTAAATTTCCTCAATTCTTCCTATGCCTCGAAACTTGTAACACCGTAAAGTAGGCATCCTTTTGTGAACCCGCTGAAGTTAAACTTTTATGATCGGTAAATAGATGTTTGGAGGAAGGAGCGGAAGAATATCTTGTGAAGCCAGTAAAGCTTTCAGATGTGAACCGGTTGAAAGATTTCATATTGAGAGAGCAAGGAGAGGAAAATGGAGGTAGAAGAAAGCACAAAAGAGATCAACAAGATGATTTCACACCTTCATCCCCTTCGCTCTCATTGCTGCCGCCGTAGCTTGCTTGTGATCTATCATCATCTCCCACACAACGACCATTGCCACCACTGATAGTGTTACTCGGATGTATTTTTGTTCGTCTTTTGCATTTCTTACATTTGTACAGATTGAATAAAGGTTCTCTAATGTGATGGTATCTCATGTGACCTTCCCTCTTTTGTGACGCAAAATGAAATTGTGGTCGTATTTAATGAATCAAATTGTCCCCTTTGTTGTTATTCACGTGTATGTCATCCATGCAAAAGAAAGGTTGATCGGACATAGGTATCTATTTGAACAAATAGTATTTGCTTTAAGAGCAATGGACAATCTCATTTTTTGAATAGATGATTTACATATTGGGTCAACTAAATGAACGATTTTGATCATTAAACAAGCTCGTAGTGAGTTGTATTTAACATCATACAAAAGTCAAATGAGAAATCATCATATTAGAAGCCTCCTTTCTCTTACACACTAAAGATCTTGGGTTGGAAAAAAGGTTGGGAGACGATTTTCATTTGTTTTTAGTTTCGCAAGAGTTTGTGTTTATGAAAATATAGTTTTTAAATCTGTAAAATTTGAGAGGAAACTGTCATATATGTTGACTAAAGATGTTACTATGGCACTCCTGGGTTAAATAAAAGTTGGGTAATGATTTTCATTTCTATTTTCTAGAGACAAGCTATTTTGTGATGATAGTATTTATGAAAAGAGGAAGTCTCCCTACATATATGAATTTTCATCCAAAAATCTGAATATATGCACTTTGATATTTTTATAATTTTATGAACTCAACACACATATCGAATGATTTTAAACACACATGTACGTAAATATTTAAAAGATCTGTGTACACAAATTTTATCTTATGAAAATAAAGGGTTTAAATCTGCATTTTTGGAAGGTTGGTATGCCTTTATTCATCATGTCATGCTTTATTGCTTCTGGTCCCCCTGCTTGTGTGGTAGCTTTTTAGTTGGCGTGTATGTCATGCTTTATTGCTAGTGAAATTGTCCCCTTTTTTAGGTTTAACTAGTCACTTTTTGTAGTCAAACTATAACAAGATTGGCTAGTAGAGAGTATCTATAACCATGCTTCATTTCTATATTTTTGTTCCATTTCTTTCTTTTGAAGAATCTTCCCCCTCCAACCATACTTGATTTGGCTACTTTGATTCTCCATATATTGAGAATCATCCAAAAGACATGAAGAACCTTCTTCATTTTATTTTTATATTCTCAAATGATATAAGATATAGTACTATATATAACTTATTTACCATAAAATTAGTATATTTAGAAATACCTTTACAAGACCTTTAAAATGAGATTAGTAACTCCGACACCTTCGTTAACATTGTAGTAATTCCTATCGAATACCCCTGTTTTTGCCATCCAATTGTGAAGACTTGTTCGAATCAGAAGGAATACAATTGAATTGTGCTACCATGGTTTAAGTAACCGTGAATGGGTAAATAACAGTGTGCTTGCTCTGTTTCAGTTTTCTTTGCCTCTCTCTATAATATTTAATAAATTTATAATTATAAATTTCGGAGGGAGTGTTGGGTTTGAAGAAAAATGCAGTAAATTCCAAAATTAGCTTTTTATTCAAATGAACTAACTTACCACAAGGCTGTCTCCAAGCTCTTCTCTGTATGATTGAATGGAATCAAAACTATCAGCCATTTGAAGCTTGTCATTTAACATCGTCTTGTATTGATCATCTCTAACCTCTAAGTTCCGCATAAATACAACCTGCAGATAATTTGGCAGAAAATAAGGATGGGTGGTACGCCTCCATATCTTCTCATAATAGGCAATCAGATCCTAGTTGAGCCGAAACAACTTTGGAATGAAATGACGATAGGGTGGGGTTAGTCGGGCTGGGAGAAAGAAACCGCAAGCGTTAGTTAGTAAGAACTAGGACGCTTAGTGGTCAGAGAAAGGCGGGGCACTAGATTGGAAGACAAAATAACTCTTCGAATAGCAACAGGAACAACAAGACCGGAGAGATAGAATCTGTTCATATAGAGCCTAGCCTCCTATAGCACTTAGGAACTTCCATTAAAGCATGATAGGTACCCCATAGAACTGGCAGGCAAGGAAAGGGATTCCCCTACGCTCTTCTTCCTATTTAGAAGCCACAGCTAATTTCTATTATTAGATCGAAAGAAGAAGTTACGCTTGTCACTATAGCAAGGAGAGACTTCATGCACTGGGTGGTATCAAAATCCATAGGAGAAGCAAGCACCCTTCAGGAAAGGGGGAGACGAAACTAGAACAGCAAACAAACGGGAATATAAGTGGGAAAACAGAAGGGAATAATCAAAGGCTTTTACCTGTTTTTGAAACATATCAAATTCATCTGAGCTCAAAGAACCATCGCTGTTTGCATCAAGAAGCTGCATCATCTCCCGGGCATCTTCCCCTTGGTCACCAAGCTCTTCCATCACTTTCCGTAAGTTCTTCAATGCTAATCTTACCATCTCCATTCTTGTCAAGAAGACAGAATACTCGATCTCTCTGTTCCATTTCAATAAGGTGATGATTTGTGGAGGGAATATCCTTAAGACGCACTGCTGCAAGTTCGGCCACAGCCATCATAATCACCTTGAGCCGTTTGCCTGGGTGTCAATAGATAAATAAAATCTTAGTCCGATCTTCTACTACAAATGTTGTGTCAAACAATAGGCTTCATTTACAAAGGTAAGAGGCTGCAGGCCTATAGTCTTACTGTTGACCTCAATGAAGAGAATTTTGTGATTGAAAGGAACTCTTATTTATAGAATAATAGAGAAAATCCTTAAAAGGGGAAATTACAATAATGACCATAAAACCCTAATAGGTACTAAGACAATAATACCGTTAATACTTACCTCTTCTGGATCAGAAAGACCACCCGTGTACAGTGAATGAGATGCCACTCCACCAGCTGCCAACATATCCATCTCTGCTGTCCGAATTTGTATTTCCATTGGTGGTCTAGTCCTCCCATTGTCACTGACATCAACTGCCATGTGCAAACTCTTGTACCCATTTGCTTTGGGTTTGGCTATATAGTCTTTTGACCTGTTAGGCATCTCTTTCCACATAGATCGGATAATCTCACGTGTCCTGTAGCATGCTTTCTTGCCCACCTCAGACATATTTTCCCCAGAAGTTGGCTTCAATATAACTCTTAATCCTAATATATCATTCACATCCTCAGGCTTGCGACCATCTTTCAACAGCTTCTTCATAGTGCTATAACGAGTTTTATAGCGACCGTTGACTGAGATATCATCTACCATGTCTGCCAGCAAAGGATCACATTTTAACGATTGAAGCAGATTCTCCCTGTATGTTTCTATTATGGGTTTACTTCCTGTTTGATGGCTTCGTAACCAAGTGTCAACGTAAAAGTATGAATAAGGGAACAAGTATCGGAATGAAAGGTCTTCCAGCTCCAGTGACAAAGAGTTGGTCCCAACAACATGAGCAAGGGGAGCATGTATCTTCATAACCTCAAGTGATAACAATTGCCATTGATACCTTGGGAGGTAATCCAGATGTCTCATCGTGTTAAGCTTGAGAGCAAGGTCTAGAATCACAGCCCTGACATCATAGTACGTCAAGCAGAACTTCCTTAACGCAGCAGCACTATCGTCGTCCAAGACATCTACTTTTGATGGAATGCTCTTCACACAGTAACTTTCATGTAGTAGATGAGCAGTACCAGTACCTATCCTATTTCTCACTTCATGTATGGATATACCACCTGCTTCCAGAACTTCCCTCCGTAAACCAGCTGAAATAACCTCAGCGTCCATCTTTAGTCAGTAGATATCAATAAAGACTTAGACAAAGCTGCCAAAAATACTCTCTACATACTGTAACGAGTTCAATCCCGTGCACAAATTTGTTTCCAAGTTGACGATGTCTGAAATTTCAACATTTTCAAATATTTTCTACCCCTCTTATGCATGAAAACTCTGG
>JABCMJ010014342.1:0-22899 GCA_014822125.1 Arbutus unedo | reverse complement strand
GGTACTTTGTTTTCGTTCTATTATCTTGTTGAGTTGATTGAAAATAGAAGAAAACGGAAAGTCCACCTATAAACCCCCCCCCCCCCCCTCCTGCTAATTTATCAATTGGTATTAGAGCTTGGAACCTTTGAAAGGCAGCGTAACAACCGGAAGGAGATCCTATGTCAACCTCAACGTCAACACAAATCGAATGAGGCATTGTAAATCGACCACCATCCTTCAACGGTACACAATATGCGTATTGGAAAAACAAAATGAGAATATTTATCGATTCAATGGATTTTGATTTATGGAGTATTGTGGAAGAAGGCTACAGTCTACCAACCATAACCGACAAAAGCGGTGAGACAACAATCAAACCAAGGTCCACATGGATGAGAGATGAAAAACTGAGGTACACGTTAAATTACAAAGCAATGAATGCTTTTTATTGTGCACCAGGACTAGAAGAATATAATTGTACTTAAAACTGTAAAGAAATTTGGGATACTTCAGAACTCACACACAAAGGAAACAATCAAGTTCAAGATTCCTGACAGGCCAGTAAAAGTGCATCGTTAGGGTGCCGGCCTGAGTCAAGGTTTAATAATTAAAACATGACTTCTCTCAAAGATTTAAAAGAAGTATAGTGGAGAGTCCGGAGTATCAATTGACGGGGAAAAGTAAATAGGCTAAAAGACTTCGCAAATTTGATTTTTCGACGTTTCAGACATCAACCTCAAAGTTTGTTTGGCGATGATTAACAATTATATTAACTAAGCGAGGGAATAAAATCAAGATTAAAAATACGTTTAGTCTTCGGAATCCATTCACCGTAAACTTCCACTAGTCAATATATCCTTTTAAAACTCGATTTAGATTCCGGCTAGAGTTTCTAGATCGAAAAATATTAAATAAAAATTAGTCTTTTTGGATCAAATGATGTGTCTCTAGATTTATTCAAGTTTAAGAACAAGTATTCCAAAATGGGGAGGACATAGGCTTAAGTATTAGATATACCAAAAATATGGCGATAACTAAGCAAAAGCCTAACACTTCCTTTTTGTTTCTAAAAAGAATAACTTGTATAAATCCATTGACAAACATAAAAAGTGTTTAAGAGATATTAACCATTGTTAGTTTTCGATAAACTTCGTCCTGGACTTAACCTAAGAAATTTAACTACTCATACTTTTAACAAAGATAAAAGGGAAGAATGAATACAAGTTAAGAATCGCCAAAATTAAGATAGAGTGAATCAAACTTACTAATGAAGCTCAAAAATCTGTAAAAATAACACACAAAATCAATAGACAAGATTTCGGTGACTTGTCGGAAAAACAAGAATAAGGAACAAAAGCACAAAACGAAACTAAACCTTATATTAACTTACTTCTTAAGAGATAATGTCTTGCACTTGAAGGAGAAAATTCAGGAGAAAATGAAGAACAAGAGGAGTTTTAGAGAGAGAAGCTCTCAAAACTCAAAAACTAACTAAACTAAATTAAAATATGAGATCTATTTTTTTCCTATATACATACAAGCATGAGGTCAAAGAGGGGCAAAAACGATGCTCAAAAAGTTCCCTTACATCCTCTTACAACATAAAAATCATGGGAAGAAATATCCCAAAGAGTGTTAAAGTACAAAATGCCAAAATTTGTATTTAATACGCGCCAAGCACTCTCTATCGATAGAGAATAAGTCTCTATCGATAGAGAATAAGTCTCTATCGATAGAGATGTCTATTTCTTAAGTAAAAAATGATCTTCTATCGATAGAAGTGGGTTCTCTATCGATAGGCAATTGAATTGTCTGATTTTGAACTTCTGTCTCTATTGATAGGCATTAATAGGCAATTCTTCTATTGATAGAGAGGGTCTCTATCGATAGGACTCCATTCTCTATTGATAGGGAATGAGTTTGTCTTCAATTTTTTTGGCTTCTTTGTTCTTTCGTTCCGGCTTCTCTTTTATCATTCCTAGACCTTTCATTTGCATCTTTATCAATGTCGTATATAGTCCCGAGGCCTTTTGGTCGTAATGAAGCCTTTGGACATGCTTTTACCGCTCGAAAACCTAAAATGGAACGAAGACAACTATGCGTGCAATATTAACTAGAACAATGAATTTGCCTACGCATAGATACTAAATTGGGTACATTGAGCCACGTTAATATACAATATAGTGCGCTCATCACACCACCCAACTTGAAGGTTACTAGTCCCTAGCAATGCATCATATCGACAATTGATGAAAATAGAATTTCCCATGAAAGCTTAATCATAAACTATGCTTGACTCTTAGTTTTACACATGTACGAGGTGCATTTCACAAAAATGAGTCAATATTCAATCACACACAACCATTCATGAACCATAACGAACAAGTGAGTATGGAAATGTACCAAGTAATGTTAACCAAAGTGAGCCTTGATTCCAATCCTCTCGGTTTGCACTCACAACAGAAAGTATTCTCTATGGAATGAATCTTGCATCCCTAGCTTGCACATGTATGCCAACCGAAGGAGTGGTTAAGCATTGATCAATTTTGTGCAATCATAAATATGATGCCATATATACCACAGTGGAAGTAAGAATTGTAAAATGGATGTGCCATATGCTATAAGTGTGCACCTACTCAATCATGCATCAAGATAGAATCCAAAACGTAAATAGAATCTATTAGGACTTGATAGCTTATAATATCCATGGGTTTGTCAAACAAAATGGAATACAAAATTTGACACCGGCTAATATGTGGCTTGGTCACTACCCCTTGCCAGCACAATGAGAACCTAAATGTGCACCCAGTGCACACTTCATAGATAACATAAATAAAATGACTCAAAACTTACTCGACTCAAAGACAACATCCCTAGCTTGAAAATAGAAAAAAAGAGAAGTCCACCTATTCAACCCCCCCCCCCCCCTCCAGGTGACTTATCAACAATAATTAGAAAAGGGCTAACAAAAAGAATTCTAGTGAAATTGGTCTTCAATTCTAACAATCTCTCACTTGAAGATCACCTAAACATTAGCGAACAACCAACTGCAAATCCAAAGCTGAATCAACCATCATGTGCGTAGTCATCTGACCCCTCTTGGTGTGACTCCAAGCCAATCATCCTTTCAAGCATGAAGGCTAACTTAAATTGAACTCAACTTTAATTAAACTTTAGTTTCTAAACTGTAACTGCTTCGGTCAACATATCTGCCAGATTTTTGCTTCTTTAAATCTTTTCTAGCAACAGATCACCATCCTCCAAAGGCAAACGGGTAAAGTGATATCTCAAATCAATGTGCTTCATCCTGGCATGGAACACCGGATTTTTAGCAAGGTGAATAGCACTCTGGCTATCACCAAAAAGAACGTTGTACTCCTGCTTCAAACCCAACTCCTTCAAGAAATCCTTCAACCAAATCATCTCCTTTGCAGCCTCAGTCATGGCCACATATTTAGTTTTTATCATGGATATTGTCACTAATTTCTGTAGACGTGAAACCTAACTCACCGTTGTTGAATCAATTGTATAGACATAGCTTATGGTATTTCGCCGCGTATCCTGATTACCGGTAAAATCTGCATCCACATATCTTTCCACTGTCAATTTCACTCGCCCAAAATAAAGTGGTAAATCAGTGAAATCCTTCAAGTATCATATGATCCACTTTACTGCTTTCCAATGCTGTTTCCCTGAATTACTAGCAAACCTGCTCACAAACTCCTAATCCATGGGCAATATCTGATCTCGTGCTCGCCGTCGCATACATCAAGCTATCAGTGGTAGAGGTATACAGAATCTTGGCCATGTACTCTCTTTCTGCATTTGTCTTTGGTGATTATCCTTGAGAAAGTTTGAAGTGACTTCTCAATAATGTGCTAACTGTCTTAGCACCCTGCATATTAAACCTCCCTAGAACATGTTCAATATACTCAGTTTGACTTAACCGTAAGGTTCCCTGAGCCCTATCTCTACTAATTCTCATATGAAGTATCTGCTTAGCTGTACCCAAATCTTTCATAGCAAACTCTTTTGCCAACTGTTGTTTCAATCTGTTGATATCCCTAACACAGGAATCTGCTACAAGCATATCATCTACGTAGAGTAATAAAACAATGTAGCTAGACTCAAACCTCTTGAAGTAACAACAGTAAACTGCGTTGTATCTTGTGTAGCTATTGCGCTGCATAAAACCATCAAACTTTCTATTCCACTATTTGGGAGCCTGTTTCTAATCATACAAACTCTTCTTGAGCCTGCACACCATCTCGTCCTTGCTTTTCACATTGAAGCCAACAGGCTTCTTCATGTAAATTTTTTCATCCAAGTCTCCATGAAAGAACCAGTTTTGACATCTAATTGTTCATGGTGGAGATTCTCAACAACAACCATACTTAGCACCACTCGGATATTGACAATCTTCACAACCGGTGAAAATATCTCTGTATAATCGATTCTCTCCTTTTGTTGGAAACCCTTTACAAATAATTTTGTCTTGTACCTTTTTCTGTTATCGCTCTCTTTATTAAGTCGATAGACCCATTTTTTGTGCAAGGATTTCTTTCCTACGGAAAACTGAGCTAACTGTCAAGTACCATTAGTATAAAGAGAATCCATCTCTTCCTACATTGCACTCTTCCACTTAGCTAACTCAAGAACCAACAAAGTCTCATCATAGCACTCTGGTTCTACTCCATCTATTAAAAGCAAGTAATCAAGCTAAGTAATATATATCAGATTTAGCTTGGGTACTCTGATTGACCTCCTTGACTGTTTGACTGTTGAACTGGATTCTATCTCTAGAACTGCCCCATCTGAAACTGTCCTATTTGAAACTGTCTCTTCTAAAACTCTCTCCTCTATTTAACCAGAACTCTGCTCAACCCCATTGTCAAGTAGAAGATCCTCTAATCCAAAGTACTCAGACGTGTCTTCATCCAAAGTTGTACTCCCACTGCTCAGTTTGTTATCCCTATCTTTGTACATCATATTTTCATTAAATACAACGTCACTGCTTATGATTATCTTCTTGTTCTTATTATCCCAAAAATAATAACTAAATTCATCTCCGCCATATCCAATAAAGGTGCACTGTTGTGACTTAGCTTCAAACTTATCCCTACCATGATCGCTAATACGCACATAGAAAACAAAATCGAAAACACGTAAATGCGATAAATTTACCTCTTTATCACTCCAAGCCTCCTATGGTATGCCAAAGTTAAACAGAACTGATGGCTCAAGATTGATCAAGTATGCTGCCGTATTGACTGCTTCTACCCAAAACTATTTAGGCAACCCTATGACCGCATGCACCTAGCACGCTCTGTCAAAGTCCGTTTCATCATTTCTACGATCCCATTGAGCTGTGGAGTCCCTAGAGATGTCTTCTCTACATGAATTCCATTCAGAGCACAAGCTTTCTTGAATTCCTTCAACTCATATTCTCCAGCACTGTCGGGCCTCAACCTTTTCACCTTTAAATCTGTTTCATTCTCAACCATGGCCTTCCACTTTTTGAAGACTTTGAATACCTCTGACTTGTGTTTCATGAAGTATACCCATACCTTTCTCGAGTGATCATCAATAGAGGTAACATAGTGATACGAACCATCATAAGAAGACACTGCAGCTCGACCCTAAACATCTGTATGGACAAGCTCTAACTTCTGAGCCCTAGGAGACCTGTTGCCTTTCTGAAAACTAATCCGTTTCTGTTTGCTGAAGATATAATAGTACTCGCAAATGTTAATATTCACTGACTCTAAACCTGGTAGCTTCCCATTTGACTACTAAACCTTCATTCCTTTCTCACTCATATGCCCTAGTCTATTGTGCCACAGATCTAAACTTCTCTTTCCGTCTACAACTGTAAATGTGTCGCTACTATGTGAAGTCAAGTAAAGTGTACCAACTTTCTTACCTTTAGCTACCACCATGGTACCGTTGGAGACTCTCCACGTGTCCCTTGTGAATGTAGAAGTATAACCTATTGCTGCAAGCTGTTTAATCGAAATAAGATTTCTCTTCAAATTCAGAACATGTCTGACACCTTTCAAACACCATCTAGACCCCTACGTCATAATCTGAACATTATCTTTTTCCACAGTACTACATGGCTCGTTGTCGCTCAAGTATACTTTTTCAAAGTCCTCTGCCACATAGTTCTGAAGAACCTCCCTGTTAGCAGTGGCGTGGAATGAGACACCCGAATCAATCACCCATGACTCGGCGTCACTGTTCATAGCAACAATAAGTGTATCGTGCAAAACGTGAGCCTCATGCTTATCCTTATCTTTTTTCAGTGCTTTGTAAGCTTGTGACATATGGTATGTCTGGCCACAATTTCAACACTCACCTTTAATGGGTCGAACCTGAGATTTAACCTGATTTTCCTTGTCGCCCTTTGATTTCGACTTGTTTCTGTTCTAATTTTGATCACCCTTATTTTGACTTCTGTCTCTTTGCTGCTTGAAGCTTAGGGCTAAACCTGAAGTGCGTGAATCTAAACTAGCTTTCGATCAAATGTCTTCTGACCTCCTTGATCAAAATCAAACTAACAAATTCACTCAGTTTTAACTTTTTTTTTTCCAGTCGAGTTGCTGACTGCAGTAACTGTACCCTACCAGCTCTTTGGCAACTGAGACAGAATAAACAAGGCTTGGACCTTGTCATCATACACAATATTGACAAACGTAAATTGATCAACAGTCATATTAAACGCGTTGAGATGTGACATAAAGGAAACCCCTTCTGCAATAGACAGGTTGAAAAGTTTTTTCATAAGATATACCTTATTCGCGGCAAACAGTTGCTCCTACATCTTCTTCAGAGCTTCCATAAGGCCATCTTTCGTTTTCTCCTTCAATATGTTGTGGGTGACTACCTTTGATAGGGATTATGTAAAGATAGATCTTCAAAATATACATGTTATGTATTAGTTTTCAATGTAGACTATATTATTTTATGTATTAGTCTTAAATAGATTTTTAAATCATTCTCTTCTTTGATTTTGTGGTGTTGAATAAAATTTAGACTATATGTATGTATTAGTCTTGCAATTGTAAATTTATAATTATTTTTATATGAGATAAATTGAATTTTTTTACTAAAAAAGGGCGGGGATGGAAGATGAGGCTCATTCTCCCTTTGAGAAAGGGAACGGAGATGAAAATAAATTTTGAATTCTAAAATAGGAGACGAAAATAATTAAATTCGCACCGGATCCGCCTATTACCTATAGAATGCTTTTTAAGCATAAAACGGCGGCAGATTGCTTCACATCACATCTTACTGAGACTGACCCAGAGCTATAAAAGAAGGATGCTGCTCTAATCGCTGGCAATGGCTTTTGCCCAATAAGCATCACTTACTACTCAGCCGCCTTGGACATGATAATTACAAACAAATAATTTAATCGTCACCAACTGATACACAGAAATCTACATTAATAAAATCAAATGTGTAGATTAGATTCATTATCCGTTGGATTCGACTCTACCAAAATTTTATATAAACGATGATTAACATGTTTGTTCACTTTTATTTATTCTTCTGTGTATTATATCTGTTGTAGACGGAAATAATTAATACGATAGATGTTTCTTAAAAATTTTGCATTATGTTTTTTGTCGCGCTACAATCCACTTGAAATGTCTACGTTTTTTCCGTAAATTTATTGGCAAATTAAACAACCACTTTACCCACCAAGCGGGGGAGGAGCATAGGATAATGCAACTACGTAGGATACTGAAGAATGTGCTGTCGAGCATCTATACGGATTAGCAAATCACTTAAAATTCCTCTTTTCCCTCCCCCATAAATAACGTGACTATGGCCGTATACTCAAACCACTCACAACACAGGCAAAACATAATAAGCACTCAAATTCCCTCCACAATTCTTTTCTTTTCTTTTCTTTTCTTTTCTCTTCTATTCTCTTCTCTTCTCTCTGGGAAAGGGAAATTAAAAGATGGTGAAGTTCTCTAAGCAGTTTGAGGGTCAGCTAATTCCTGAATGGAAAGATGCATTTGTTGATTATAGGCAACTCAAGAAAGACCTCAAGAAAATCCATCTCATCAACAATACCAACCCTGTTACCAAACAGGAACAGAGCAATTTTCTTAATACCATCTTCTCCTCTATGAGGGGAAAATCCCGTTTGTTTGGCCACAAACATAAAGAACATGGTGTCATTCAAGTACAGCACCTCTCTCTCTCTCTCTCTCTCTCTCTCTATCTATCTGCATATACATGTATAGTATGGATTTTGAATCTAATTTGGGTGATGGGTTGTTATAGGTTCATAGGAAACTTGCTTCCTCGGCTAGTAAAGGGGATTGGTATGAGACGGAACTGCTAGAGCAATTTGATGATAGTGAGGCAGCGTGTGAGTTTTTTTCATGTTTGGATATGCAACTCAACAAAGTGAATGAGTTTTATAGGACAAAAGAGAAAGAGTTTGTTGAGAGAGGAGACTCGTTGAAGAAGCAAATGGAGATTCTCATTGAGCTGAAAACTGCGCTGAAGCTACAGCGCGTAAAGGGTTCTTCCTCTAAGGAAATGAAAGAGGATGATGATTCTGTTTCTGGCACCATTTCTTGTGGTACACAATCTGATTCCTCTGTTCCAAACATTATAAAGATAAAAAATAATATTAGTGATTAATGCCTCGGTCACGCAGTGTTGCTGATAATTGTTTACCCATATTCGGGGACAAGAAGACGAACGACCTCTCGACTTACTTATTTGGCTCATTAAAATGATGAAATGTTTATTGCAAATGGAATTATCATTCTTCAATATAGGAGATGGTCATTTCATCCGGACACTTAGAAATGATCAATTTATTCTGGAAAACCAAACACTATTTCGCGATAATTGCAATGTAGCCTATAAGCCCTCCAAGGCATTAGAGAAGCCTATAAGCCCTCCAAGGCATTAGAGAAGCATTATGCTTGGCCTAACTTTTCTTTTGATTATTTTTTTGATAAAAAAAAATATATTTGAATAATCTTTTATTTTATTTTCTAATTTCCTTGGCTGCAGATGAAGAATCCATTAGAGGGAAAACAGAGGAAGAACAAGGGCAGGGCAACGCAAGCGACGAGTTTGAACAAGGGGATGCACAATTTTCAGAGTCGGGAAAATCAGGAGAGATATTAGGGCAACCAATGAGAATGAAGAGAGAGGAAGGGAAAATAACGAGGGCGTATTCGGGTCGGGTTTTCCATTGCCAAGGGAAAAACTTGAGAATCAATATTCCAGTGACTAACCCATCAAGAACATTCTCAGCAATCACTTACTTACTTTGGGATGATTTGGGGAGTCAGTCCTCAAGGAAACGTGACCCTGATGGGAAAAACAGGCTGCATATTAATAAAACAAAGCTTCATCATGCTGAAAAGATGATTAGAGGTGCTTTCATTGAGATCTACAAAGGCCTTGGCTACCTCAAAACTTATAGGTAATAAAAACACTTGGCAACACAACACATACCCTTTCGGAATTGTTTTTGCTTTTCTATTTTGGACTCTTTCAGTTTGGCGGGTAAGAAAAAAATGTGGAACTATTTAAATTTTTGTATTTATGTATTGCGAAAGTTCATATATTCTGCAAATACTTTATGTGAACCTTGATTTTCAGGAACTTGAACATGCTTGCTTTTGTAAAGATATTGAAGAAATTCGACAAAGTAAGCAATGGGTTAACTTTTACCCTTTTTTCGTTCCTTAATCAACTATATATAGTTTGCCTTTTTTACTATACTTTTGGTTATTGCATTTCTTTCAGGTCACTAACAAACAAGTTTTGCCCATTTATTTAAAAGTGGTTGAGAGCTCCTACTTCAATAGTTCAGACAAGGTAAAATCTATTTGTAAGCGTAATCAACAATCACACACACATAATATAGAATACAAAAACAGTAAAGAGATCGACACTGGATTTATGTGGTTTCCCAAAAACCTTTGCTCCTCTCGATCTCTTTGCTTCCCTCGTTCCGCTTCGTTCGGAATCTGGCCTTTGCCTAGAACTTCTCGGAATCTCTTCGTATGAGCCACGAGTTCTAACACTATTTAATTAAGTAAAATATCTAGATAGTATGATCCATTTCGTGCTTAGCTATTGTAATTGGAAGATGATTGGATGTGGGGCTTTAGATATCCAATCATCAAGATTATTCTTAGACAATGTTCAGTGGCCATCAGTCCTTCAAGTGCAATCCCACACAAGGTATACCCTGAGATACCCCTGCGCTGAGCAAAGATATGCCTGTCTCGCACTAAAATGTGTTGCAATCTATTTTATAGGTTCACAAGTAGAAGTGTCGGGTGCAGATACGTCTCGAGTTTGTTTAATTCACTTTTGTAAGGTACTTGTATCGGTGTGATAAATAATTTACGCATAATATTAGAGTCTCATGCATAAAGATATTATAGCAAGAGAGGAAGGGGAAGAAAATCGCAACAAGAGCTATAACCCTAATCGTCAAAACAATTTTAAATTCTGAATAAACTATCATAAATTAATATAGAAAGGTACTTAGTTGTTCTCTAAACTTATTTTTGATAATCGGATGGTTGGGTCAATTTAAGCGTCCTTTAACTAATTTTGGTATCCTGAAGATAATGGCCGCGTAAAATTCCGCCATCACAGTGGGCCCCTTGCTGCGGGGTTCAAATATTCGAATTGGTTACGTAAGCAACCTTATGAACTGGTTAAAACTTGTAAATGGTTGTTGTTGAATGAAACAGGTAACGAAGTTAGCAGATGAGGTTGAGGAGTTATTTATAGAACACTTTGCTGATGATGATAGAAGAAAGGCCATGAAGTACTTGAAACCCACACAGCGTGAAGAATCCCACACTGTAACTTTCTTCATAGGTGAGTTTTTTCCACAAATTTTTTTAAGATCGAAATTCACAATGAACAGAAAATAGGACTCCAAGATAATTTATTCAATTGATTTTTCTTTGAATTATTTGGTAATTAATGGAGATTGTAAGATATTGCTCACTTTCAGACCAAGTAGCCACATAAATAAAGCAAAAAAGAAGATGGGCATGGGGCCTCTTGTGAAATAAGGCCATGAATAAAGCGATCACCACAAAAAAAAAAAATTTAAAAATTGGCTTAGATTTATTGTAGATGTGACTTACACCACCTAAAAATTGAATGGAAACGTACGCATAGCTTTTTGTGCACTTTTGCCTTATATCTCTTTGAAAAAATCTACCCTCTCATGATTGAAATCAATAAATTTTTTCCAAATTTAAGATTAAAGAGCATGATTTCATTTTTATTTATGATTTCATAAATTCAAGTTAATCGTGATTTTTAATTTTAAATTCGAAAAGAATTTCTTAGTTTCAATTACGAGACTGTATCACTCCTCTATTTTTTCGGTGTTTGTAAAACATTCTCGTTTTGATTTTGGTAGATAATAAAGCCAAAAACCATGTTAGGGCAATTTCATATGGTGTAATAATTTTTGACCCTACATAGCCTTCAGCGGATCTGGGTCTGCTGTGCACTCCCGCACAATAGCTCTAATTACGCATCGAAATAGTGTAGTTTAATACAAAATGACGTCGTATTGATTTCTACCATTTAAGGTTTGGCTAATGGGTGTTGTCACAAATTGTCATCCATCTAATATGCATAACCTGTCCAAATATAGAACAATAAACAAATATATAAACATCACTTCGGTTCGGTCGGTGTAATGAAGAAAAGAGAAAATCAAAACCGAACCGAAAAACATAAAAAAAAAAATTCCCGGGAAACCAAACTGACCGAACTATGTTTTGAATTGACCGATCCATGGTTTTTTCGGTTGGTTCGGTTTTCTCGAGTTCTTTTACAACCCTACTAATAATTCATCCAAACACATCCCAAACAGCAGAAATCGATACAATGTCGTTTTGTATTAAACTACGTCGTTTCGACATGTAATTCTCAGGAAATCGCAACCGACCGAACTATGTTTCGGACTGACCGAACCACAGCTTTTCCATTCGGTTGGGTTTTTTCGGGTTCGCTTACACCCCTACTAATAATTCAGCCAAACACACACTAAACTTCATAAATCAATGCGCGATCCTTTTGTATTAAACTACGTTGTTTCAACGGGTAGCGAGGTGCTGTGCAGGATACTTTGCATGTCTGCACTTTGAGAAGACAGCATTACATGGTTTCCATTCGGTTCTGTCAAGCTATGTTCAAATAAAACTACTCAAATAGAGAACCTATGTCGAGTTCATATCAAACACCTATCATCGAATATAAATTCTAGTACGACGCTAAACTCGGACGACTTATACCTTTTCTTTTGTACTACACACAATAGCAAGTCTATTAAAGAGTTCATAATCGAGTATTTGCTTTGAATATTATCAACAAACCTCAAAATGCATGATTGTAAAATTGAAACCATGTTCAGCAGGGCAACTTACCAATTCAAAGTGAAAGATATCCCCCTTGTTTTGTTTCAGTAAACGACTATTATGACACTAACAAAAATATGCTAAGTTTATCTTTGTCCTTATAAGCAGGGCTATTTACGGGATGTTTTATCGCGCTGTTTGCCGGATATGTAATCATGGCTCATATTGCTGGAATGTATAGACCGGAATCTGATACAGTTTACATGGAAACTGTTTACCCTGTGCTCAGGCAAGTACCCTTTTATTCTCAAATTCTAAGGCCCCGTTTGTTTTCACTTATTTTCAACATTTTTACACCTGTGATTTGGAGGTTGTACTTATGCTACAGAATTCTCTGTTTTCTTGCAGCATGTTCAGCCTATTGTTTCTGCATTTCTTCTTGTACGGATGCAACATTTTCATGTGGCGAAAGACTCGGATAAATTACACCTTCATCTTCGAGCTGGCCCCGACGAAAGATCTCAAGTACAGAGATGTGTTCTTGATATGCACCACTTCAATGACTGCTGTAATGGGGGTGCTGTTTGTGCATTTGTCGCTTGTGTCTAAAGGGTATTCTTATGCCCAAGTCCAAGCAATCCCTGCCCTTCTGTTACTGGTAATTTGCTAACATTACTCAACATGATTTTACATACCAAATTCAATAAATATCTTATAGCAAGTTTTATAGTAGTATAAATTTTTTGAACAGGTCTTTTTGCTATTGCTTGTGTGCCCCTTCAACATTTTCTACAAATGCAGTCGATATCGGTTCCTTCGGGTGATTAGAAACATCATTCTATCTCCATTCTACAAGGTAATGAATGATTTTTCTTCTTTTTTTCTTGTCAATTTTATCAACCATTGGATGATCAATAGCTTAAAATACCCAAAATTTCAGGCAACAGTTTCAGTAGGAACAGTGGGAATGTATATTGTAGGGATTGTGGAAAAGTTTAGTACTTAAAACCTAATCATATTACTTATAAATTTAACTTCCCTGCAGGTTGTAATGTTGGACTTTTTCATGGCTGATCAACTTTGTAGCCAGGTAACCTAAAGCACCATCAAATTGTCATTCTGTTTGCTATTGCTTTTGTTTTCATGATATTCTGTTTTTGTATCGCGCTTTCATAAATGACAAAAGTTAAAAAAATAAATAGACAAATAATCATGATTTTCACTTTGTAACTTTTTGGTGTTTGCTTGAAAATAAAAACTAAAAGCAGAGAGCAAAAAATGCTTCAAATAAATCAAAGGAAGTGAAGTACTTTGCTTGGCTGGATCTTATCTTAATGTATAGGTGCCAATGCTTAGAAACCTGGAATACGTAGCGTGCTATTATATTACCGGAAGCTTCAAAACACAAGACTATGGATATTGCATGAGGACCAAAAATTACAGAGATCTTGCCTATGCTGTTTCCTTCCTGCCTTATTACTTGAGGGCAATGCAGGTTCCATTTTATGCTCTTTCCTGAATCCGTCTACTCTTTCTGCAATCACAATAAGGTGCATGCTCATCATTTCCAAATCTTGTGTGTTCAAAAATGAGAACGATTTTTGAGATGTTGAAGAACTTTTTTTGATGATTTCTCCAAATGGGTGCTTCAAAAGATTCCCATAAGACAAGTTTCTAAAATCACCAATCATATATAAGCATCTCAAGTAGAACTATCCTGAAACTAGAAACAATACACAAAAAAAGGCCATTCGTTTGGAGATAAATTCTTATGGAGACTTTATATTGATTGGATATCTATATGCAGTGTGCAAGGAGGTGGTATGATGAAGGGCAAACAAGTCATCTTGTGAATTTGGGGAAGTATGTGTCAGCAATGCTGGCTGCAGGAGCCAAAGTGGTGTATGAGAAGGAAAGGAGTGTGGGTTGGCTTTTCTTAGTTGTGATAATGTCAAGTGGTGCAACTGTGTATCAGTTGTACTGGGACTTTGTCAAGGATTGGGGTTTGCTCCAGTTTCATTCCAACAACCCCTGGTTGAGGAATGAACTAATGCTTCGTCAGAAATTCATTTACTTCTTCTCCATGGTATACTCTTCTTCTCTCTCCCCCATTCACTAATCGCATATCTATGAAGTCATTCCAAGCAATCTTCTAGCCATTCTTAAGACATGGGAGTTGATATTCTTACGAATTGTAAAACAAAATAATGTGACGATGGCATTTTTGTTTGTTAGGAATTACTAGAAGTACAATCTACAACAATCACAAATACATGTGAATGTATACATATGTACATATATATACACATACATATGTATTCTTTTTTCTTTCGTTAGATATAGATGTTTTTTATAGAGTTTGAATAAAAAGTTTGGTTTTAACAAAAAGTTCGGTCTTTTTTTACAGGGATTGAACCTTGTTCTAAGGTTGGCTTGGTTACAAAGTGTGCTGCATTACAGCATAGGAAATGTTGATTACAGAGTAACAGGGCTATTTTTAGCAGCCCTTGAAGTTATCAGAAGAGGGCAGTGGAATTTCTACAGGTAAAATTAGACATCTTTCTTTTCTAGCATTGAAAAACATGTTTGCAACCACCAGGTTTTTTGTACGAATAAATTTATATACTAGTTACTTTTAGTCTATTACCTTTTTCTTATTAAAGAAGTCCAAAATTAAGTAGCCGAATGTGATTTTTAGTGTCCATTTTAAAATTTTAGAAACTTTTGAGAAAAATCAAACTATTAATGTGGACTTAGTTTTGGGTTACTAAATTTCTATTTTGTTTTTACAGGTTGGAAAATGAGCACCTAAACAATGCTGGAAAGTTCAGAGCTGTTAAAACAGTTCCACTACCATTTCATGAAGTAGATGAGCAAGACTGGTGATGCCCCTATTAATTGCTTGCGGTTACAGAAGAATATAGTTCTCTCAGGGTCATAGATGACATTTTCTTGACCCTATGCCTCAACAATACCTCTCATATAATGCACAAGTTGAAAAAACAGAACTCCAACTTGTTAGTATCAGTACTATTCGGATCAAATTCCACGTATATAATTCATTACTTTTGTATAGGGAATTAAACTGATCCTCATATTGTCAAATTGAGATGCTTGTTCTATATCTAGTGATTTGTCGTACGGAATTTATCTAGAATTCAATGGGTTGATAGAGTTTGGCTCAATCACTTTTGTAGTGGTGCAGTAGTGTCATATATGGAAATTATAAATGGTGGGTCCCACCGTCCACTCAGCTTTCGGATGAGCACGTAATTTATTTATTTTTTTCACTTTGCCACTGTTATTGTGCATCCTAGATAACCCTTGTTCGATAATTGACACATATTCGTAAATTATTTTGCATTGATTCTGTTTCTTCACAATTTATTATTTTTGATAAATTTATCAAATAATACTAATGTGCAGTGTTGTCTGCTGGAAGTGTTAACAAGTACTTTTAAAATGTTGCCACCATAACATAAGTTTAGATGGTGAAAGAACTTGACCAATTGCAAAAGACTTCAAATATAAACATTTAGTCATTTACCGAACATTCATCCTATATTAATTTTTATATTAAGATTTTTTATTGGGTTTTCTTGACTTGATTTTCCCGTTGATCATTTTATTATATTCAGATAATGAGTATAGTCTCATACTATGTATTGTAGCACGATAATTTCTTATCAAATTATGATTTTCTGCTAAGTAAAAAACAGTGAAGAAGAAAAACAAAAGTTAGGGTTCGTGTGAATTTTTGTTTGATTTTTGAATTTCCTTTCAAAGAAAAAAGAGCATGTTGTGTGTTATAAACTTGTTAGTATAATTAACGTTTTGGGCTTATTTTGCTATGGTATCGGGCTGCCTGTCATACTTTTTGAACAAGGCTCCACTACTTATTTCATTTTTGGGCGGGCAGTCCACATCAAAGTGATGGGTGTTTGGCAACTACTATTATTTGGTTAAAATACATTTACCTCCCAGCTGGGACCTTTTTTTAAATTTCAGAAAATACAATCATGGAATTTGCTGATTTTAACAGGGAAATTCTGAAAAATATCCTGCCAATGTCTATAAAAACACCATTTATTTGAGTCCAGATTCTCTATCTTACTTCCCTGTCTCACTCATTTTTCTCACATTTTTATACTCGTCACCTCATTACAATTCTAAATTTATCAACTCTTTTTAGCTCTGTTTCCCAACAGAATGCGTATTTCTTAAATAATAAAATTGCCATTATTGTAAAAAAATCGCAAAACAAAAATCGCTGCTAAATTAGATCTAAATTATCTTCTTCTTTTTTTGTCGTTATTCAATTTTATTTTGTACTTATTATATTTTTATCAATTTTTTAGAGTTTGTTGGTTCATATTGATAAAAAGAATCTAAAAAATATAAAATTATGTTCAAAAATTAAAAAAAAATTACTAAAGATAAAGAATAAATCAAAACATACCATGTTTTGTAATGTACATGATTTATGTAACAACCTTTATGATTAATGTTTTAGTTTTTTTTATGCTTGGGCATGTACTATTTTAATTTTTAACTTTTAAACTAGTTATAATTTGTATTATTTTATTTATAATGTCCTTTATGATGCAAAAAAAGAACATAGATAATTATAAAAGCAATGAAAAAAGAAAATAAGAATTATGTGTTTCTATTTTCAAAGACAATCTTATCTCGTACGATTTTTTACCATAATTACAATTTTGTTATTTAATGATTATGTATTCTGTTAGTAAATAGAGTCAGGAATAATTTTGATAGATTTAGAGTTATAGTGAAGTGGCGAGTGTAATTTGGAGTTGAAATGAAGAGTATATTAGAGTATATCTGGAGATCAGATTGGTCGCTAGAGTTTGAACTGGGCTCAAGGCTCAATTGGTTTAATTACCTTTTAAATCTATAAATGGCTGGCATTCCTATTCTCTCTGATTATTCCTTCTTCCCTTGGCTATGAGTGCACCGGTACTTTGCTTGCCAAAGAAAAGTTGCAGTTTGGTGGGTTAAATTTTTGAAATTTTCTAGGTACTTCTCTCTCTTCTTTGCAGAAGAAAATTCTATTCTGGGTATTAATTTGTGTTTTGTATTTTTTACAATTGTATCTTGCATTACGAAATAGAAGTAACTAAGATATTTAATTAAAAATTAATTTGTAGTTATTAAGACATTTAAATTCGAATTCTATGAATTGGAAGCTAGATTCTTAAATGTCTGATGCTTTACAAGTTTAGGGCCATGAAATTCCTAATTACCATTTTTAGATAGGAGTCTATTTGCATTCTACGTGTTCGATAAAATGTGTGAGAGACACATACATGTAGGAGAGAGTAAAAAGACCAAATACTTGGGTGAAATGTAAGGTAATCTACAGCTCAAAGGCAATGAATGGATTAGATTGATTCAAGAGTCCATTCAAGAATTCAAAATCCATTTCAGCTTTGTCGTCACATTTAAGTGGTTCTTTTGTAGCTCAAAACTTTGGTTTTGCAATTTTTTAGGAAGAATGAATGAAAAAAATGCGTGCACGTGACCCCTCGGTACCAATGGTGCTTTGCCACTGGAGCCAAAACACCCTTTGTTTTGGTCCCTTACCATTCTTTGGTTAATTCTTTTGATTTTTAGGACTTTTAAGTTATGATATATTGGATGTCTCTTGCTCTTCTTTCTTGCACACTTTGCTTTTGTCATTGCATATATATAAACACTACTTCTCACCATAAGAGATCCTCCTACCCATCAAAACCATAATGTAGCTCAGCCCACCGTCAACACAATGGCACACCGTTGCAACCCTCTTCCTCTTTGGTGACTCAAGACCTCAAGTAGCAAAGATTTGATTTTTTCTGATTTGGCACTTTTATGTTTATGCACTTGATTCAAGATTTAATTTATTTACTTGCATTATTTATTTTTGTTTCCATTTATGGTGTCCTGTTAAATCTAATTCTTAAGAAAAGGTTGTCTTTCTAACACGTTATATTTTTTGGATTTGATTTCGCCGGCGCAAATCCTATGTTCTATAATTTGAAGGCCATAAAGATCTTAGCAGAGGTACTTTATAGTGATTACCTCTCGCTTATAAGCATAGTCCCGTAAGCGATTTGTTAAATTTTAGCTAGTTTAATATTCTGGTTTAAACAAGCATAGTAGTGTTTTGTGTGGCCTCTACTTTACCTATTATACTAGTGGTTATCGCAAGAGCAGTGATTTTAGCTATTTTACCTCTATTTTCTATTTCCACAATAGTATTGGTGACTTTGACTACCCCGGGGAAACTTCTAAGAATATGAAAATTCAATAGGTTTGTGATGATGATCTTTAGGTTCGTTTGGATCAAGCAGGAACTCACTGCTCTTGCTGGCTTTTTTTCCGGCATGACTAATAGTTTTGTGTATCACTTGAAACTTCCCATATTTACCAAGCTTTTACCCAACTATCGACATTTAGATGAACTTAAAACTCATGGATAGCATCATGATTGTTGGTTATGAATGTGTTTTTTTTCAATACACTTCTATTGGAGATTGGGAATTACTTTGTACTTGCCACTTTTTGCTTGAAATTTTATTTTTTCTAAATGTTTTGTGCTATTTTGCATACCTTATGCAAGTGCTAAATTTCTAGACATGTTACTAACCATGTGTGGTGTCCAGTTGGTACATATGAAAATCACTCCTTAAAAAATGTGTAGGTGATATATATCAGTTACATAAGGTGACCTTACCACTCTCACTTTCTTCCACTACGCTATAAAATTGCATATGCTTGAAGGCATTTTTTGTGCTATTTTTCCTATGATGATGTTAAACTTCCCATATGTACCAAGCTTTTATTTTTTTGCTAGATACATAGGTTCTAGATTAAGTTGCATTTGCAAGTAAAAAAAAATGCAATATATTGTTTGATGCAGTTGTCAGAAAACAACTAAATTGGATGCCACTATGAAATTTAATTTGATACTTGTGGATGTTATCACATGGATTTGATTGATTCGTTGGAGGATAGAACATAGAAATGACAATAGAGAATGTGAAGCTTCTTTTAAGTGGAGCATGTGAAGCTTCTTTTTGATCTTTTCATATAGTAAAAAATTATCATTTTTAAGTGTTAAGGTTTTGTCAAAATTTGTTGTGAAGTGCTTTAGTTACGAGTAGTTTTACGTTTGAGGGGCTCAATGGCTCATTGAGTTTTACATTTTATAGCTGCAAGACATCATTTTGAGTTAATCCAAGCTAAAAAAGGGTAGATTCCTATCCATTTGAGCTTTCTTACTCTCTGTATAATTTTACTTGAACCATTCCTTCTTCCCAAGTTCAATTCGTGAGAAAAAAGGTAGATTCCTACCCATTTGAGCTTCTATGTGTGTCCAAAAATCTCATGCCTAATTTTTGCTTCTTCCGCTTGGTATTAGTTCTTAGTTTTTTAAAATTGAGTCAATCCAAGCTAAAAATCTAATGAGAAACACGCATCTCTCTCTCTTCTTCGGCTTTGAAGCCTTTCTAATAATCTGATGAGAAATATGTTGTTTTTCCCTTTTTAAGATTCCATTTAACAATTTCTACTAATATGTTGTTTTTCCCTTTTACATATCCTATCAAAGAACGTTGAATAGGGCCACCTGCATTGGAAAAAGTTCTCTTGAAGGCCTCATTACACTTTCTTCACTCTCAAGGTCAGCCAATCTTCCCTGTTATGCTCTTTTTTCAATGATTTTGCTTATGGAATTAGGATAAGAACTTTATTCAAAACCCACCAACGTTTTGGAGTGATGTTACATCATATACCAATCTAAACCTTGATTTTGCTTTTATATTGAAGTGGATTATGCTAAAAGTGCACTTTGGCTACATAAGAGCTGAGGTTGTATAAGAAGTGGATATAGAACCCACTGAGATTTAGGACTGAATGGGAGATATTGAAGTTTTGTATCATTTGTCAATCTAAGATTGATTTTTCTCTGGTATGGAATTGGGTAATGTGGAAAATCCCTAATCTGGTTTCAAGAGATGTTAAGAATTTGTGCTTTGTATTTTTGACAACCGTTGTTTATTGCATTACCAGATAGTAGGATTTTTTATTTGTCAAAGGGTTAATTGTTCAATAAAATTAATATTTCTGTCCAAGTTTCTGTGCTCCCTATTTTTTTACAAGCTTAGGGGCCATGAAACTCTTAACAACCATTTTCAGCTAGTGCTCAATTTTCAATAAATGCTTTATTGAGTGATAGCCCTATTCTAGCATTCTACATGTTCGATACAACATTTTATTCAATCATGGGGTGTTCCTCAATTAGAGCACACTTCTTGATTCTCTTTTGCATGTCTATAGCCAATATTGGTTTCCCTTTCCTCACTTGACGTATTGAATTGTTCACCCATGTTTAGTTCTAGCATAAATGGGTGAAGCTGCTTACCTCTCCAACAACTCTAAGGTTTGCCCAGTGTTTACTCATGTTTAGTTCTAGCATACATGTTCAGTTCTAGCTGTTTACCCATGTTTAGCTCTAGGCACCACCATGTTTAGAGGACCAATAACTCTAGGTTCACATAATACAATATCTAATTCTAACTCAATGTTAGGCTGAAAAAATGTGGAGGAAAAGGATAAGATTATTTGATTCCAAGTTAATGTTGGACTCTTTCAGTAGACAACGTTGAGGTAGTTGAACTTAGGGCTAAAACACCTCAGTTATATTTGTTGTCTGAAGCCTCCAACAACTTTTGTTGGACAGGTTTACTCTTTTGCATTTTGAGAAAATTTGTATACTTGCATATTGTTATGTTGATGTGAAGTGAAACACTTGGTGTTCGAAAATTCCCAATCATGTATGGTAGAATGCAAAAAAATTATATACTTCCAATGAATGAGAAGTTCTTTGTTTGAAAAGAGATTAAATTAGGAATATCTTGAAATGGAGTTCTTTTTTAAAACCCACAAGCACTCTTAATTTTCTGACTCTCACTCCTATATTCAATTACCTGGCTTAGTTAAAGCAGCAAGTTTTCTTATGTTTCCTGACCCCTACGTATGTTCATTTCTTTCAAATTTTTTTGGTCCAGGTAGTGATCATGTTGATGTTGAAATTTAATTTGGCTAACCAAGTATTCGTTTATTTTCGAGGACATTTCAATAATTCCTCAAATGTAGGCTTCTGATTGAAATTTATAACAGTGACTCTTCAGGCTTTGAATCTTCAAAGTGTAAAGCTATGTGTTTGTTCTTATCCAAATCTTAATGTCAATTTGTTTTAAGGTTAGATAAAAATGTATTATCTGTGAGTAGATTCCACATTTTTCAGTTTATTTGGATTCTTCGTGAACTATGTTTATCAACTATTCAATTTATATTGTGATTAAGCCAAAAAAAATATAGGATTTGAATGCCTTGGACTGACAAGAATTATGTTGGGGATTTATGAAGATGAAATGTTTAAGTTTGGCTCAACGAAACTAACAATAATATAGACGATCTTAGTTTTGGATTTGGACATGAGCTCGAGAAGCAGCCAAAGTATGCAGTTAGATGCTTGCTTTCGGATGATTTCTTGAAAAATACTACTAAATGCACCTGCCCCGATTCTATCAAATTTAATACTCATTTGTTTTTTTCCTTACTAACACACTTATCATTTGTGTAAATAAATATATTGTCGTGCATTCTCCTTGATGGAGATACTCCATTCCAAGGGCATCTGAAGACTTCTTTCGTTGAGACAGCATCAAGGCTATATTGGGGGGCATTTGCTTATAAAGCATACACATGTTCTGTAAAGTGGACACCATTTCGAACTAACACTTTTGTAAAGCCTTCTTACCATTTCTGTTTACACAAGCAATGTTAAGCCTTTTTTGGGGAAGCTTCTGCATATTAGGTGTATGCAAATGATATGGTTTGATAGGTCATTGGATTGTTTTAATTACTCAGTTATTCTACATAGTTGTTATTGTAATGCTTTACTTGCAGTTCAATGTGCTTTTAGTGACTGTTTTTCAATTTAGTCTAGAATTTATTGTTCTTGGATGTCAGTATAATAACTTGTTAGTTTTTCTTTAAAAATATAAACAAGTAGTTGACGTGCCATATGGGTGTGTCCCAGCCTTCTCGACACGGATACGATGACTTGCTAAGAGTTTCTATGCTCATTGATTCACATATTGGTTTGTTTTGTAAATGAACTTTGTGCCATGCTATGAAGCAAGAACAGTCCTTGGAGGCCATCATCTCCGTGTTGGACATCCGGGGATGCAAAGGACACGTAGGCTACACATCTTTCGTAGTATTCGTCAATACCTATCTTAAATTGGCTAATTTAATACCTATCTTTCGTGATAATATGAGTAACTTATTTGATTCTTGACGAATTAGTTGCTTTTGCACCTTCTAATTGTGTTAACAACTTGATTCTGGTAGTTCTCAATTTCAACATGCATTTTCATAATTAAATATTTATATCTTGGCTTTTATTTGCGAGGTTTGAAAGTGCATTGTTGAGGGCACTAAATTATAGATTAATATGGCT
>JABCMJ010014327.1:0-50766 GCA_014822125.1 Arbutus unedo | reverse complement strand
CTCATGTAAACCACTGACCCAACAACTTATTGGAGTCTAACCACGTGACCCAAAATGCTTAAGCCCAAGTTGTTAGTAGTAGTTTATATGATCCCTTATATACCTAGGATCACCCATGTAAACTTTTGATATGGGACGGAACATCACAATTATTCTAGATCATGGCACAAACGTATATGACGAGCCTAGTTTGGCCCCAAGATCGGTTGATAGGGAAAACGCGCTTAGTAGCACCTACACGCTCGAGCACGTTTGACTGACCGAGCAAGCCCACCCCTCGACCGACTAGCCAACCTCTAGATCCGTCTAAGGCATGGTGACATACTCAAAGCAAGGAAGTTGTAGCTCACTCACCTTACCATAACGCATGGGCGACCTCGAAAATGGCACCCCCGATTACTCAACATCCCACAAAATGCGTACTAGGTCAGAAGGCAATCATCTCAGAAAGGTAATAAGAATGCTGATCGCGACTTACAAGGCGCCCTGGAGCGGAGAATATTCCTAAAGCATCACAACCCGCTAGTAAGATGGGGCGCAGAGTTACACAATCACGACTAAGACTCATTGTGCCTGTTTGATTGGAGGGATAGCATTACATTGGATTATAGTGAAGTGATTATTAGTCCAGAGACTAAATACTAGTCAATCTAGTCAATTTCATGTTTGTTTTAAATACCTCTGAATAAGGATCAATCTAGTCTATCTTTCCCATGTTGTAATGTTTTATCTCTAGATAAGGAGACGTATCTTGTTCGGGCCGGTGTTTAGAGCTTGAAAATTAAAATCGAACCGAAATATTCTACAAAAAATTAAATCGGACTGATCAAGCTCAAAAATCAAATCCAGCCGTTGGTTCAGTTTGGTTTTCTTGTCGATTCAGGCTTACACCTCTAGTTAGGGTTTGGTCTGGTGTGCAAGAGAAGATCAAAAAATGTAAAAAAAAAAAAAAATATGATATATCTACTTAGGCGATTTTCCAATGAGCTTCTCTCATTTAGGGTTTGGTCTGGTGTGACCTCTCTCTTATACAAAGGAAGAACGACAATGGTCTACTTTTTCTCATTCCGGTTGGGATTAATAGTCCAGGGATAAAAATATACACAAACATGAGACCAAAATGAGTGGAGGGATTATTAGTTCAATCTCACCTCTAATACCCCTTAGGCCCCAATCAAACATGCCCATTGAATACAGTTTACTACCTCTAGACTACTCAGTTCTAACTTGATTGTTGAAGGGTCCACGACCAAACTACCACTCTCGGTCACCAGGCTTGTGTGCAGGAGCCCCAGCGACAAAGGCTGATCAAATCGCCGTTTGTCTATTTTTTGGCATTATTAGTTTGGTGCCACTGATAAATTTAACTAATCAAATAACTTGAAATAATGGTGACCACAAGGTTAACCATGGAAGAAGGCAACTCGACGTCTTGGTGGCAAGAGATTCAAAGAAGGGCCTGAAATGTAGGAATTCTTGACAATCAGTGCACTGAAGGTACGAGATGAGAAGGAGGAAAAAACATGGAGAGGCGGTAAATGAGTTAAATAAGGTACAACTAGGGTGGTGAGAAAGGAGGGAAGGGGAATGACAAACAGAGTGGTGACAAACAGAGTGGTGCGGATCGGCATAAGGCTCACCCCAACCGCCACCTCAAATGATCGATGATCCAATTTCTCGAAGACAATGCAGATGTGTTTGCGTGGACACAAGAAGATAAGGTTTAGACCCCAGAATAGCATCGCACCACCTCGATGTCAATCCAACCTTACAACCGATCAAGCAAAAACCCAGGTTATACGATGGGGAGAAAAGCGCAGCGATAGAAGAAGAAATGGACAAGCTAGAGAAGACAAACTTCATTCGAGAGGTGCCCGAAGTCAGTGGCTTGCCAACATTGTTTTGGTAAAAAGGCACAAAGGAAAATGGAGAATGTGTGTAGATTTTAACGACCTAAATGAGGCACGCCCGAAGGTCACCCAAACACTCGACAAAGTATTACCTACAAGCACCCAACTCTTTTTTGGCTACTCGCTTCATTTAGCCAAAGATCACCCTTACTTGGCTAGAGCTCAACACACCAGGCCTGAGTTCAACTCACTCGGCCGGAGGGAACCAGTCATGGGACTCTTTCGGTGAGATCCCGCAAATAGAGCCTTTGAGCGCTTGAAATTCTAGAGACGAAGTCCTCATTTAATGACCCCGTCCCCCAGTATGGAAAGAGGAACGTGATCGACAGTCACAAGCCTGCTCGGAATCCATTGATCCTCCACCCTATATAAGGGGTTACAGGGGCCAATGATTAGGTACGCCTTCAAAAACATTCTCCGTACACTCTTGCATTCACGTTTCCAGTACCATCAACTTTTCTACAAACAAAGGTGACTGTTACATTTCCGGTACTTCAACTTTCAACGAACACTATAACCAATAAGGTAATATATGGGACTGCAAAAGAAGAAGAAGGTCATAAAAAAGGTATTATTTCCCTTCCAAAATTCACCTTAGACCAAAGTTATTAATCTCATACCGCATCAGATGGTACATCCTGTACTGGTCTCATAACGGTACAAGACCACCGATGTACTATCCCAGCCTGTTTTGGCTTGCTCCGGTCTGTTCTGGGGTATTCCGGCCGATACTGACAAGTACCATACCGTACCGATCTATTTTTTTAAAAAAATTAATTAATTATTTTTTTGGATAATTAGACATAAATTGATACTAAAATCATCCCCTTTTATATTTGGTGATTTATTTTTAAGTTGTAAGACTTTATTTTATATATATAATATGATTTTTTGTTAAAAAATATTATTTAAAAAATGTACATTAATTTTAACGATAAATCCAAAACAATACGCCGACACATACTGTATCAATAATAAAATCAATGCGTTGGCCGATATGAAATTGATAACTTTACCTTAGCCCCTTTCTAACATAACACTAGGCTTATGTCAATAACACTTGCATGAATTTAGATTTGGGCCAGTGGAAGACTGGTCCACGGGTTCTATTTCTTTCAGATTCCTCTACAAATCCAAAATTCAAGAACCACGTGTCTTATAGATTTCCTTTTCTTTTTTTTTTTTTGGTTCAAGTGATCAGAGATATATTCATATGTATTACATTATTAATCTATTATATATATAAAAGGAGAGCACAATTTGATATTCCTGATTTTTGAAGTTTTGTCATATTTGAACTTACCAAAATTACCATCCAAAAATTTATTTTCACAAACTAACAAAATTATAGAAAATTAACTGTCGGGGTTTAAATTGATTTTCTCTTCATCTTTCAAAAAAAAAAAAATACAAGATTTAGCCTATTTCTCCATACTCATTATCACAATATTTTTAAAAAATCATAATAACCTCAATAAATACGTCCAATCTTTCATTTTCATAATTTTTTATCTCCAAAATTCTGTTTAGATCTACGACAATTAAAACGATATGAACCTGATATTGTATTTGATATTAAACCATAATGGAGAATTAAAAAACTAAAAAAGAAAGAGTTCTTATAAAAAATAAAAATAAAAAACTATCAATTTCTGTAATCGGTAAGACTTGAAGTGTGATCCCTCAATTGGCAGTGCACAGTGTTTACGCACATTTGTAATTTTATATATAATTTGAATTCAACAATCGTTAAGTGGGCATCATAGGAGAGGTGTGGCACCAACAAAAAGAGGTCCCACAAGCGTCAGACACATTGACCCTCAAGTGAAGATTTCCATCCGTGGCTGAAACTACAATGATTAAAAGTTAATTCTTCGTTGTTCATTTACATGACAAAGTAATTTGATTGAGGAGCTTTTGTTTGCCATTTGGAAGTGAATTTTAGATTAATTTAACAACTTTGACATGTAAAAGGGATTAAGTGGCAGACAAGCTCACACAGATTTGCACTTTGTTATTAATCTAATACGTGCACTAAACATCGTGTAATAATTGAAAATTTTAATTTTGTTGACATGGATGATAAATTGAAGAGTCGCTTGCAATAAATACACTACGATAGACATTTCAAATTTTGAAACATCGATTACTTCTGACTTTTAAGGGAAGCAGTGTATCAGAAAATTCATTAATTTTAGCAAAATCATAAACACTAAATTTGATGGCGTGATAATTTTTGAAAAATCATTTCTCACTATTCAAACTTAAGGAAATGAAAAGCTACGTCGGCAAATTTGCATTATCTCCCTTAGAGTGACTTTTACCGACTTAATTCCTGAATTAAAGTCCACCAAATGCAGAAGTATTCTTATGAAAAGAAGAAACTTTGGGCACCCATTTCCCAAAGTGGTATGGACTAAGAAAAATGAGTGGGGGGAAAACTCAAATGATGGGAAATGGGAGTGTGTTTATTCATGGAAACCATTATGATTGCTCTCTGAGTTGAAATTGCCCAAAAAACAATGCCAGGGGTGACAACAGCTTTGGACGGCCAAGATCTCCCTCGCCTCTTCCCTTTGGTATTCTACAGAGGAAAGGATTTTTGGTCTTCCAATTTACCTCACAAATTTAGAGTAGGCCTGTGTGATTGAAATCTATTAGGGTTCATCAGTAAAAACTGTTGGAAACAGTATATCTTGATCGTTTTATGGATAGATCTTCCCATAACTCTCAATTATGACAGTTCAACATTTATTGTATCTTGATCAAACTATTAGATTTCCATTTTGTTGAGTTATATCATGTTATGCTGAGAAGTGGGAGAACGTTTGGTAGGTAATTATTACTTTTTAGATTTTAAATTCTCAATTGTATATTTGCTTATACTTAAAAGTCCATCCTTCAATAAGTGATGTCACAACAATTTTAAAGATTCAAAATTTTTAAATCAATAAATTACTTTCGTTCATATTCTACTATTAAATTTGTTTCATAAATTTTTCATTTGTATATTATATGTACACATATGCATCCATTCATATACATACATGTATATACATACTAGCACATACGTATATGTATGTGCATATCCTCCACCACACCGGAGCATTTCCCCCCTTTCTCATTCAGCAAAACCTCCACCCGTTTCCCTGCCTCATACTTCTCCACACACCACCACCATATCCCACCTTCTGCCTCCTGCAAAACCAACCCTCTCCCTCATCTCCCTTGGCTTTGTTCTCTGTCAGGCCACTCTCCGCACTCTATTTCTCCCTACCACCCATTTTCCCCAAAATCCTCTCAATCTTTGGATCATCTTATCTGCTTACTCTTATAAATACGCTCCACTCCTCCTCTTCTTCGACACAAACAAGAGCAACTTAGAGAATGCGAGAGAGAGAGATAGAGAGAGAGACCAAAAATTGTAGGGAGAGAAAATTCTGTAGAAATTTTAGTGAAAATTTCAATAAAAAGAAAAACCCACCTCTAAGTTTCATTCCATCAAATTCAAACTAAAATACTTCAATCAAGAAGGTAAATCATCCATCTCTCAGTCTTTTAATTGTTGTTTACAGACCTCTTCATGAGCTTCATGAAGCTCCAATAGTGGAAAAACTAGAGTTTTGAGGAAGAAGACGACCCCTCTGCCAGTAGAACCTTGGTCTCTACCGGTACAACATCACTTTTGTCTCAATAAAAATAGAGCCTCTACCGGTAATTAAAATTTGTTCTCTACCGCTACAAACCCCTGCTGTCTCTTTCTGAAATATACATCTATCGGTAGAACCTTACCTATTTACCGATTCAAAACACAATTGTTTAAGTGATTTATGAATTTCTACCAGTAGACATGTCATCATCTACTTGTACAAACGGATACTGTCGTATTTGGTGACTAATACCTTCTACAGGTAGAAGTGCTCATTCTACCAGTACATATGTAGTCAGTAAATCTATCACCCCCAACGGCTGGACCCATTCTTTCGAGAAATCAACCTGTAGTGGGGAACGAAGTGGCTGAAGCTTATTGTCCCCAAATATCCATTTTTCGAAAGGCCACTCTAAAGAGGATGTCGGCTGAGCTTCAGTTGTCGACCAACACACTGCTAGTGAGGTAGTTCCCTACTACTGCGGTGATGACCAGGGGGTCATCGTGGGGTTATTGGATTCCCCTGGCATCCTCTTAAGAGAAGGTGATCGACTCTTCTATTCTCCTTTCCTTTGGGTGTCGTCTCACCATCAGCACTTCATTCCTTCCTTTGTTTGTAACCTCTTGGCATGAGCCTTCCGCGCGAAATTTGACTCTCCTCCTCTAGCAAATAATCTCCCAGATAGGTCATCCTTATTTCGCCGATGGGTTGGGCTAGTTCTAGCTCTCGGCATTCCTCCCTGCACTCGTATGGTGTTCCTTGTCCCACTTAGCGCTGCTCGCCTCTATTCTACCACTCTGATGAATCAATTTAGCTTTTCCCTCTGAACTAGTTCTTCGATCTCATACTTCTGGTCAAAGCACTCAGACATGTCGACCCATGGTCTCGGTGGAACCGATAGTATTTCCTGGGGTCTCGGGCAGCGGGGTCAATTTTGAGTCTCTTGGGTCATTTTACCTTAACTCATTCGCTCTATGGTGCAGGACCTATTCCAGTGGGGTCATTAGATGGGTGAACCCTTCAAACCTCTCTCAGGCCTACTCTTGCGCTCCCAGGATGCCTTGGGGTTACTACTTTCGGGCAGACTGCCTCATTTACTCTTGTTCAAGTCGTCTTCTGACAATTTCTTTGACTTTTTCCCAGCATCCTTTTCATTCATGTGTTGTTGCGCTCAGGTCATCAGCTTAGGCATACTCACCGATGGCCTTTCATATAGGTGATATAAATACTGGGTAGGCTAGAGACTACCCATGAAAGGTGTTAACATGATCATGTCGTCGACCTCATCGATATGGAGAGCTTCATCGTTGAAGCATTTCAGATAGTTCTACAGCGACTCTTCTCCGTGTTGCTTGATATTTAGTAAGTAGGTGGCCGATCAACGGGCCAATCATCCACTAAAATGGTTAAGGAGCTAATTGCTCAGCTGCTAAAAAGATTCATTCACCCCTTTTTTTGGCTTGGGGAGAATGGTGTTGTGTTAAATGAGAAGAACTTCACTAGAACTTTTTTCTAAAATGTTATTTTTTATTTCATCAGTTGTCAAATTTGATCAAACACTTATGATGATGCCAAAAAATGGTATACCTCATTTTGACTTGTTGGCTAGCTCCTACACTCAAGTTCGGTGACTGGGGGTGGTTGTCCGGTGACCGAGGGGTGGTTGGTCAGTCGTGAATTCTCCGATGATTAAGTTAGAACTATATTTTTTAGGTTGAAGGCCGTAAGGAAATCTTAGAATAATAAGTGTGTACCTTTTTCCATCCCCGTATCTGAGTTTTAATACCTTTGCAAATGAGGAGGAAATGAGACTGGATGCTCGCCGTAATTCATGTTGTCATTCTTGGGCTTGCGTGATCTAAGCTAATTCTTGTCGCGCCATCCTAGGGATACCGAGGGATCTGACGCACCATTAGAGGGATTACATGGACTCCCAGGGGGGATGCGTGGACTGAGGAGCCATGTTGGTCGAGCAAGTGGTACGTTGGCTAATATTCAGGTCTGATCTGGTCAATTGTTCTGGTCTTGGTCGGTCGTTCTGGTCAGTTCCTATGCATGGGGTCCATATCTGGACTCTTCAACTTAATTTTTTATTTAATAGCTAACTCTTGAAAATTTCTAGATCTAAGCAAAAAATAGTTATTAAATCGTAGAATTCCACAAATATTTGCCAATTGTACGTTCATTATCATTAGTTGGTCATAAAGTGGTAACTACATAATTGGTGTAACCAAAATGTATAAAGCAGTCTTCTAGTGTACACGAATTCCAGCACTGAAGATTCCCACTAAGATTTTCTGCATAATTTTTTTTTTCCCTTTCTTCCTCTTTTCATTAATAATCCAATCTATGCACACTTCAGTACTACTATAAATATGTCACTTAACTCTTCCATATCCTTGCCTCTACCATCCTGTTACATATACACTTGCAATCTAGCGTTTGTCTCCTATGGCTTTCTTGGCAGTTTCATCGACCGGAACTACTCTTTTCCTGTCAAACTCGATGACTTCCAACAGGTCGGACAATAGTAAAGATGGATTTACGTTCAGGGAGTCCATTTTTTCAAAGAAAAAGAACACTAGGAACTTAAAATTCGTGAAGAACGCGACTAAATTGTCGAAACCTATTCCACCGCCTGATAAAGAAATTTCCAGTGATCGGAAACTTGCCGCATGGACAAGCGTCCTGCAGGATAGGTGGGAGGGAGAGCTTGCTGTGGAAGGCGAAATTCCACTCTGGTTGGTATGTTACCTTTGGTGTCTATTTTTCATCACATGCATATTACATCCAACTGGACATTCAAGAAGGCGCAACAATACAAATACACAAGCATAGTAACAAGCGACAGTTTATGTTTTATAATTCAGAGTGTTTAGGTTATTTTATATGCACTTTAACTAATTAATTTTTGAAAGATTAATTTTTTCATCTACTAGAGGATGTTTCATTTAACACTAGATAATATTCTATATAAACGGAACTCATAAGAATTAATAGTATCGGAGAGATTTTAAAGACGTATGATAAAGAGAAAAAAATCTATTTTTAAAGTCTCATGCCTCGAGCCCTGGACCATTGGGGAGCAAATACATAGTTGATTCTCAACAATATTTCACAACTGATCATAACCGACTTCTTCTTCATTCACACTCTATTTATTAGTCTCATGTCTCAAACCCTAGACAACCCAGGGGCAAATACATAGTTGATTCTCAACAATATTTTTCAACTAATTAATAACTTGCTTCTTCTTCATTTACGCTCTATTTAATAAAGTCTCGTGCTTGGAACCCTAGAATATTTTCTAACATTAATATTTTGCAACTAATAGCTTTTGAAATCCCTCATTGCAAAATATGAATGCATTTTTTAATTATTAATTAGTTTTCTTTCTCATTCTCTTCTCTCATATTCTTTCGGTGGAATCAAATCAAGAGGGGTTGTGAATGCTCTCTAGACCTAATCCTAATAGGAATATAATTAGTTATCTATGCGAGTATTATACTCACCGTTGTGTTGTAGGAATTGGAGATCGATTACAACAATAACTTTCGTTTATTTTGTCTGATATTGTAAACGAAACAAGCTCGCTTGACATGTCTCATTGAGGGAGAAAGCTATATAATTGTCGGAAGTTTGGATGTCAATTTAGATCAGATTCTTATTTCTTCCGTTGTGATGTTTTTATGTTTCTATGGTCTCTTTAAATTTTGTACTTGACATTCAAAGATTAAAAATATATATTTTCTTTGACAATAAAAAGAAAAAAGGATATATCGTAACAATGTTACATGTATTTTTTTTATATGTCTTGTATCTTTTAATTTGCATTACGTGTTATTTTAGTATAATTACGAATATGTATGTACTGTAAAAAATAAAGTTATTATTATTTAAGTTTAAGTTATGAATTTTATAATTTATTGTGAATTTTGCGGTTCGTGTGTTTGCAATTTTACAGTTCAATTCGTTATGAAATTTTAAATTTATTTTTTATGTATTATTTTGATATAATTGTAAATAACTATGTATGGTATTCACCGAAACAATATAATCCTTTTGTATAGTTACAAAAATATTTAGTATTAATAACAAATTATTTAAATCATAGTACAAAAATTATGCCAGGGTCTTCTTTAGCCTAGGGTTTCCAATATCATGAATCATTTTCTCTTCTTTGTTATCAGGGTCGGATCCAGCAGGGGTCAATGGGTCACTTTTCCCCATCAATTTTTCAAAATTTGTATTATTGTTATTGATTTAAAAGTTAGTTAGTGATATTGATCCATTAAAATTATGATATTACCCTAAGTATTTCACTTGAAGTATGAAATTTGCCGCTCATTAAAAAAGTATGAAATTACCCTAAATATTTCACCTAATGTATAATTAAAATTTTATCAAGCATTTTATTTAAATAAAAAATAAGTATTTTTAATATGCAAAAACAATTGTTTTGTATTTAAAAATAAATGACTTTACACATTTATAATTAAAACATATGTTAATCTTTTTACTTAACAAATAACTTCTTTTCTTAAGTAATTAAAAAAAGTGGTTAAGTGTTGTTTTAAATACTAGGATATACGAAAGACTACATATTTATCTCTTATTATTAGAAGAATATTTATCATGTAATTTTAGTTACAATTTTAATCCTAGTAATCGAAATTTTTAATTAGCTTTGTGCCTATTTGTATGATCGACAAGAATAATCAAATAAAGTATTATGTTTTTTGTTAGTGAATCATTTAACTCCGTGCAGAATGGGACATACCTCCGAAATGGACCGGGATTATGGCACATAGGAGACTACAACTTCCGCCACCTCTTTGACGGCTACGCCACCCTGGTCCGACTTCACTTTGAAAATGGACGGTTAAAAATGTGCCACCGTCAATTGGAATCAGAAGCGTATAAAGCTGCCAAAACCAACAATAAACTGTGTTACCGCGAATTTTCGGAGGCCCCTAAAACGGAAAACTTCTTATCCTACATCGGTGACCTAGCGAATCTTTTCTCTGGAGCATCACTAACCGATAACGCCAACACGGGTGTTGTTAGACTAGCAGATGGGCGGGTCGTTTGTTTGACGGAGACGGTAAAAGGGTCAATAGTGATTGACCCAGACACGCTGGACACACTGGGCAAATTTCAGTATAGTGATGCATTGGGCGGGCTAATACACTCGGCCCACCCTATAGTGACGAATACGGAGTTTTTTACTTTGTTGCCGGATCTGATTAACCCGGGTTATTTGGTGGTGAGGATGGAGCCGGGTACAAACGAGAGGAAGGTGATTGGAAGGGTGAATTGTCGTGGCGGGCCCGCACCGGGTTGGGTCCACTCGTTCCCCGTGACTGAACACTACGTTATTGTGCCCGAAATGCCGTTGAGGTATTGTGCCCAAAATCTACTAAAGGCTGAGCCCACACCACTTTACAAGTTTCAGTGGCACCCGGATTCCAAAGGCTTTATACATGTTATGTGCAAAGCTAGTGGCAACATTGTGAGTCCTCTCTCTCTCTCTCTCTCTCTCTCTCTCTCTCTCTCTCTCACACACACACACACACACAAGTCATTAAGCACTAAAAATTGACCACTTAAAATTGGGGTAGTGTAACACAAAGAAACAAAAAAAAAAACATGTTCTTCGAGTCCTCATAATGCGGTAACCCACTATGGGGATATAGTGAATTTAAGTATATTTTTTTAAGATATTATCATTACAGTTTAAATTATTTATTATATAGAATCCTTCAAACACTTTATTGCATAAAAATTAAGATTGATCAAACATCACTAGTCTCATAACCAAACATCACATGTTTTTAAAAAATGAATTGTTAGTAAAATTAAAAGATTAACTATCAGACAAATCTTGCTTGGTGACGAAATTATAAATATCCAACTAAATTAATTTTTAAACAATTAAAATACTTGATAATTTTTATAGAATAAATCGCTTAAAATGAAACGATGGTATGTATATCGAAAGGCGTAAATAAAATACTTGATAATTATGTGGCGGGCCAATCCTTCTAAACCAAAATAAGTACAAGATGCTTTTAATTATATCACTTTCATATTATTCTCATAAATGATGATGTAAAAGATTTATAATTAATGCAACAACTTTCACTTAGATATTAACTACTAATTTATCAAACCTTTAGTTCCAAATCAAATAGGTAGATATGATGTGTTGGTGAGAGTTGCACCGGAATATTTTTATGGGGAAAAAAAATGGTGCCGGTCACCGTCACGCGGTTGGCTTTTGTCGAAGAATAAATTTCATGGATAATTAAGGAATTTGGTTGATAAACTAAATAAATATTGATTAGCTATTGACTTGTGTGTAGCACTTTTTCTTTCCCAAACTACAAGAGAAATAAATAGCTACCACCATTGGCCTAATGTAGTTGAAGTACACTCTAATGCTTAAGTTAATTCCTAACAAAAAAGGTTCTAATTGAAAAGCATTTCAGAGTAGGTGAGAGTGCACCTTGTGTAAAGTGTGTCTCAATTACCTTATATAAAGACCGTGTTTGGGTGCATGCACCATGATGTCAAAGACAGCCGCGTCATGCACCACGACATCTAGACCAACCACCTCATGCGCCACATGTAGAATAATCGTCTCATGTATCATAATGCCAGAAATAACCGTCCCTACCTCCAATACTTAAGTTAGTTCTCAAAAAGGGGAGGCTCTAATTGAAAAGCTCTTGAGAGTGAATAATACTACATACCTCGTGCAAAGTGCCTCAACTAACTTATACGAAGGACAATGCTAGACACATGCACCAAGATATCAAAGACAGTCACGTTGTGCACAATGACGTCTGAACCAATCGTCTCTTATGCCACGTCTGAAATAACTGTCTCGTGCACTATAATATTAGAAATAAACATATTTATCTCTGATTATACGTGACACGCGTAGTACCATATTGTAGTTCACACAGCTAGTGATCACTTGCCAATATTTTCTCTCTCTTCAAGGTTTTTGTGAGTCTCGTGTTTGCCGCCTTTTCGAAAATCCTTTCAATATTTGTAACTTTGTTTGGTATTTAATGAAAACTTGCTTTTGCTGAGCCCAAAAAATCACATAGTTGTGCTGGTCACTTGTTGTCTATAACTGTGCGTGGTATTGCCGACCACTCACAATTATGCCTGACCCACATGTTGGTCATGAGCTCAAAGACAAGCTAGTTGTACGAATTACAATTCATGGAGGGACTTTGGTCTAGCCCAATGCTAGAGCGAACTGGACCTACCCACCATGGTAAGGAGAAGAACCAAGTCTTCAGTGATCCTTGAATTCGGCTATTGCCAAATCCTACCTTGACCCATCTGTGCACAGACCGAACATCCCGCAAGTCCAACCTACTATAAGGTGGTTTTGAATTGAACCAATGGTTGTGTGGTATTGCTATATGGCTGTCTAATATTCTGTTTTTATTTTATTTTGATCGGTTTTCGCATTGTCCAAAGGTGGCAAGTGTTGAAGTTCCACTGTACGTGACATTCCATTTCATCAATGCATACGAAGAGGAAGATGAAGATGGGAGGGTGACGGCAGTCATCGCCGACTGCTGTGAACACAATGCCGACACAACGATTCTCGACAAGCTCCGGCTGCAGAACCTCCGAGGATTTTCCGGCAAGGATGCGTTGCCAGATGCTAGGTATATACTATACATGCATACATATATATATATATATATATATATATGGAGAGAGAGAGGGGGAGGGAGGGAAGGAGAGAGAGAGAGTGACATTCGAGATGCCTCATTTTGCTAAAATACTGACCTTTTATTTGTTTATCAAATTTTGATGATTCGAACTACTCAATATATTTAAAATATGTTTTTAAAAGTACTTGGGAAAATCGATTCAAATTTCTGTACATATATATATGTATGTATAACACAAAAAATTATTGTTTTAATTGGGAGTTTCAGCCAAAATCAATAATAATGATTCACGTGTATTTTGCAAGTGAATCATTACTATTGATTTTGAATTCGGGGAGAGTTTTTTGGGTTTTTTTCTTGAACACTAGCACCTTTTTTTTTAAGGAAAAACCTACTGTCCCAAAACTGAAAACAAGAAATTCTCCCCGAATTTAAAATCAAAAGTCATGATTTGATTTGTACATGTATTTCCATAAATCCAAGTGAATCATAACTTTGATTTAGAATTCGGAAAGAGTTTCCTGATTTCAATTTTGGGACTGTAACACTCCTCTTTTTTAGGAAAATTCTTTGGTACATGAAAAGTTTCCAATAAAGTTTTCTATAATTCAAAATGAATATAGTAGATTTAATTGAGTGTGTAAATTTTCAAATTCAAATAAATCATAACCTTTAGTTTTGAATTTAGAGATATTTTCAAAAAAAACTTTTCTAATACCGTAACACTTCTCACTCCTCATTTTTTTAACTCAATAGGTAATCAGAAATGCTAGGATCCCATAATGGTCCCCGATAAATTACGCCCCACCACCCTCCCACCCTCTCTCTCCCCCTCTCTTTTGCTTTTTCTCTCTCACAAACATACATCTCATATATCAATTCAGATAATTGTTTTTATTTCTAAATTTTTTGTATTTATTCAGTTATTTTTTATATTTATTAGTTTTGCTTTAATTTTTTTTTGTTCGTCTTGATGAAAAGATTTTAAAAAAGATAATTTTTTGTCTAAAACAAAAAGAAAATTCACTAAATATAAAAAATAAACCTAAACATAATCTATTTCGACATATTTTTCGTCTGCAACTTTTTGTGTCATCAAATTCCATCACGAACATCAAATTTACTATCATAACTTAATTTACATTCAAAAATACCAAATTTGTCATTTCTGGCCATGATAGCAAATTTAGCAAAAAAATTCACTAAAGACAAAACCCGTGATAGTACATTTCATGGGTTGCAAATTCAATCATCATAGTAAATTTGTTAAGTCATAAAATAAAATATGATGGTAAATTTATCAATGTGATGGTAAATTTACTGAAATGAAAATTGTGTTTCTGAAAGTAAGTTCAATTATGACAACAAATTTAACGATCGTGATGATAAATTTGTTGACACCAAAAATTGCAAACGAAAAATAAACTGAAAACCCTTTTTAGACTTATTTTTTGTCTTTCGTGAATTATTTTTAATTTTTAAACCAAATAATTATACTTTTTAAATTTTTTCAACAAGACAAACAAATAACTTATAAAAATTTAATGCAAAACTAATAAACATAAAAAATAATTCAATAAATACAAAAAACTTAGAAAATAAAAATAATAATTTGAATTGGTATATGAAAAAATAAATGTGCGTGATAGCAAAAAGGAGAGGAGAAAGCAAAAGTGCGTGTGCATGTGTGTAGGGGGGGGTTGTTAGTAGCACAGTATGATTTTTCATATTCTAATGAGACCTGAATAAAATAACTATATACTCCTACATTATTTGACAGACATGCCTTACGAAAGTTGTATAAACAAGTGCCCTAGTGTATAGAGAGAGAGAGAGAGAGAGAGAGAGAGAGCTAGATGGATGGATTGAAAGATAGATGTTTGTGTGTTATATAGATAGATATAGATGGATACTCGTTTATGTGTCCATGCACATAGAAAGAGAGAATGTATGTGTAGCATTATGGTAATCACGGTTAGACTTGTGAAGAGTTCTCGCCTCTCGGCCATAAAAGATAGACTCACTCTTTAAGTTGTATATAGTGATGTCGGTATTGCAGTTCAATGCTCCTCCTTTAATTTTTTCTGTTTTGTAGACTTTTTGTGTCTTGTTTAGAACATCTCCATTCCATTTTTTCAAGTGTTATTTTTAAGGTCAGTTATTACTGACATATGCAATCACTAAAAATTTTATCCTTTTTCTTTCCAAAATGACCTATATATCTAAATGTATTTTTAGGTAGTGAAAATGTGACGCCACCTGCAGTGTTAGATGTTCTACTAGCAAATACCTTAAAAGTGTCTAACTAGATATTTTTCATTTTTTTTTTTATTCTAAAAATTCTTGACACATAATGTAAGTCCGATTTTTGCCACTTACAGATATGATGTACCTAAGTCAGTTTTTGGGTGAGCTCGTATTACTCTTACCCCACCCACTGCTGATTTCCTAAATAGGGTAACGTGACCTAGAGTTCTCTGCATGCATGAAACCCTTCATATACAAATACAAACTGACACATTAGGGTTTTGAAATCCATTCCATTCATATATATACACACTGACCTCTACTATATCCGTGTACCATATAAGAATAGTGGCAAAGACTAATGAATCAGTTAATTATATATCTATCTATCTATCTATCTATCAATCTATATTTCATACTAAACATGTTCAGTTCTCGTGACGCTTTTTGTATCTTGAAAATCAAGAAATACAAAAAAACACACATCATCATCCTTCCTTATTATTATAAAAAGATTATTGACCACTAGTGGAATAAGTTGTATATATCCAAATTTCTAATCGTAATTACAATAAACAACACCCCAACTACTGACACTTTTAGGTTTAAATAAATTAATAAACAAATTAACACGGTTTTGAATATTTATTTGTCTCTGCATTGCACGGGTTTATGCTTGCGTTTATATACATACAGGGTTGGTCGTTTCACAATACCACTTGATGGGAGTCCATACGGGAAACTAGAGGCAGCATTGGACCCAGAAGAACATGGCAAAGGTATGGACATGTGCAGCATCAACCCTGCTTACCTGGGCAACAAATACAGATACGCTTATGCTTGTGGTGCCCAACGCCCTTGTAATTTTCCCAACTCCCTCACTAAGGTACCTTCATCAAACACAAAATCAAATTAAACTAGACATTTTGAATTGACAGACTCCAGCGACTTTCCTTTCCCATGGTGGGCTAATGGTTTCAGTTGAATTGCAGCTCGATTTGGTGGAAAAGAAGGCAAAGAATTGGTTCCACGAGGGTTCTGTGCCCTCCGAACCGTTCTTTGTGCCACGGCCCGGTGCAACAAAAGAAGACGACGGTGAGTTGAAATTATGAACATGTTCAGTAAAAACATAACTACCATATAAAAGATAAACAAAAAACAAAAGGAAGAAATTCAAAATGATATTCCAGTGGTAGATTTTGAAGTTATTAGCAGCAACGGTAGATCCTCTAGCTTAATTTGAAAAGGTCATAAAATGTCACATCATTCTGTTCTGAAATTCATACTCCTTCGGTTCCAATTTATTTATCCAACTTCCACATTCGTATCTCTCCAAAATTGAATTATATTTCGTGATTTGGAATATTTCTTTATGATTTTGAAAACTGTCTTAATAGAATTAACTAAAACAATACTTATCAAACAAGATTCATATTGTATGCAAAAAATATTTTTTTAAGAGCTCCGAAATCATGAAATGAACAAACAATTTAAGACAGAACGAGTATGCAAATGCTTTGCAGGCATAGTATCTTTTGCATGCATTTGCTATTACAGTTCAATTCTGAAGTGCATATACTGGATTTCACACAGGGGTGGTGATCTCCATAATAAGCGACAGAAATGGTGAAGGATATGCATTGGTATTGGACGGATCATCATTTGAAGAAATTGCGAGAGCAAAGTTCCCCTATGGTCTTCCCTATGGCCTGCATGGATGCTGGGTCCCGAAGAACTAAAATGTATTGAAATGCTCCTCCTCTGTAAAATATGTCGTGTTTGTTTCAGTGATCATCCGTGTGACGTGTTTATCATACTACTGTTGAGGAATGAGAGGGAATGTATACATTAGCTTCCTTCTAGCAATGTAATTTACAGATTACATATGTGATGGAAGTTTCATTACTAATGCATCATGAAGCAACAAAAACAACAGAGGATGGATACAGACCATAGCCCCCTCTAATTGACTACAGAGCAAAATGATTAGAGGCCTACGCCCTTTACATCTTTCAATCAATGGACCTCAGTCAGATAATTCAACTCTCGAGAACATAGCCAGGTGAAAAAAAAACCTTCGACATAGCTTAGTAGTTTAAAATTATCACTGGAATTAAGCCACACACTGCCTCACCTGGTCCATGGACCTTGCAGATGAATTCATGAGTCAACAATGAAGAGAGACTTGAAATCAGAACCTCCTAGAAACCAAAGCTCTAATAACATGTTAAATCACTAAATGTCCTAAAAGCGTAGAAAATGAACCTGAAACCACATCAATCTATGTAACACAATGAGGAGGTTGTTGATCGTTTTTTCTAGAAATTGCAAAGAGGCTAGATGGAATAGGCCGCTGCTAAAAGATGGGGGCTTCTTAAGGTAACGAACGAAAGCAGTAGCAGAAGGAGAGAGACAACATTCAAGAGGAAATAATTTTGAATGATCTGTGCAGCAGTGAGTCAGTGAGGCTTCAGGACGATCTGATGACAACAATTTTGAAATCGTAACGTTATCAAGGAAAACGTAATTAGATTTGTGGGTGAGATTCATGAAAGGAGAAAACTTTTGTGTGGGGTTTGAACTCTACCTTTATACTGCAGACCTGATGTTTCCTCTTATATATACTAAAGAAGCAATAGAGCATTAGGAAAAGATGCAACAGAAGCAATTCCACAGACACAATTACAAATTTTGTGCAACCATCAAAGCATAGAAGAAAAATATACTGCTGCAGTTAACGCGGAATCATACGTGTAGAACGATACATGTAGCATGTTAGGTTGTTTTAAAGTAAATATAGCTTCAAAACAAACACAGTGACTGTCAGACAATGATTCAATTCATCAAACCCCCCGCCCCCCCCCCCACAGCAGCAGTAACAGAAAATGGAAAAAAAATAGTCCCATTGCTGTACAAATTAATAAAACTACTCATGAGGTAAAAAAGCACTTGCCCTGTAAGACAGGATGATACATTGAAATTAAAGATCAAACCTGAAGTTTAATCTGCTTTGCTGAGCAACGATCCACAACTTTACCATGAGGTATATGCCCAACAATCTCTCCACTTCAGCCGCGTAACAAAGATATGAGTATAAGAGTCTCAGCAAAACCAGAATTGTAACTTTACTCACTTCTGGTCCGTATACACAGCATCAACATCGTCAAGCTCCAGTAACTTGGACATAAGATCCTTGTTTAAGTCCACAGCCTCATCATCCACCTGTGACCCACCAACTTGTCAGTTCTTTGCTCTGGAAATGGGTAGGACAAGGCATCGGCATTGAAAATGACTAAAAATAAGAACTAGGACAGATGAAAAATCATGTTACTGTAACGCCATACCTCGATAGGTGTTATCGGAAGAAGTTCAGATCCATTATCAGGTTCAAAAGTGATTCCTTCCTCACGTAGCTTTGATAATATTGCTGCATAACTCTCTGATGAACTCACAACCTTATAATATCTACCAACCAAACAAACCTATCATTGTGGCATTTTTTTAGCCAGAGAAGCAGAATCATAATGGCAAAATTAAGAAATTAGGTCCATCTTATTATTCTCTCAAATATTAACAGGTTTGCACCACGCACATCCCAAACTCTTTGAAACCTAGAAGCTTCAAGGTGTGTTATTCACGCCTCACTTTAAGGGGGACAGTATCTACTTGCTTTCGTCTGCTTTTCCACAAGTTTCAATGGTACTCTGACCACTCACTCTCTAAGATGCACCAAATGCCAATATGGGCACAGTGGCAGACTCTCCCTGAGAGGGACACACGGACAAGACTGTTTTCCAAAGAGTAAGATACACACACTTTTGGGATACCTTGAAACAAATTGTATGTATGGTACTACTCATAACATTGTTTTACACAGATATTTGTATTTACGCCTATTTGTTTTCCAGCAGAAATGAAGTCCAAGCATGTTTCATGGCCCATAAATTAGCTTTCGTCCAAGGCTAAAAAAGATGCAGCACAGGCTAGCCTGAAAATAATTTGAACAAGCCCTCATAAGATCAATAATAAAGCTCCAAAAAAAGTTGGTCCAAATCCAAGCCCAGATAAACTAATGAACAAAGTAGTCCACGAAATAAATAACTGTTGTCAATACAAAACAATGCAGCAGCAGCAGTGCCACTGCTTGTTGACAAATCAGACCAGTAGCACTGTGGTCACCATTTGGAGACAAAAGTGTCATCGGCGTCCCTCTCACATCCAGGAAAAATAAATAAATAAAACAACGTGACACAGTAAACAGCCTGTCAAACACGTCTGGGACGTGTCGGCGTCCAAGACATCCGGGACACCTTACATTAGCCTGGATGCGTGTTGGGTTTTTCCTCGGTTACAGAAACCTTCGAAAGGAGATTAGAATCTTTGGAACCAAAGAGAACACTCAAATACCAAACGTTAAAAAAAAAACGGAAGGGTTTAGTCTTTTGATGGGCTCAAACAGATAGCTCAAATGCTATCTCGCCATTCAAATTTGGCTTCTTACAACCCAAATTTGAAGGGTTGGTAGCAACCATCAAATCCCCAAATAATAGTACTTTAGTTGTTTTGCCTTTAATCTTTCTTCTTTTTTATGGTTCAACTCCTTGTCTTTCATTCGTAGCATCTTTTTACATACATAAACTAATATTTCAGGGTCATAGCATACCATAGAGGACCCAGCTTCTTCGCAATCCAGATTTGAACTGCAGGAAATAGTCCAATCTCGCTTGTCCGTCTCATCAATTAATGGTTCAGAATTGTTAAAGAATCTTTCCAAGAAGAATAATCTCTTTCCGGAAAGATTCTTTTAACAAATCTGAACACTTTTGGACGATCGAGATCACAAGACCTTCTCTCTGCAGTCCAAATCTAGACTGCAGAGAAGCCAATTCCTACCATAATTTGATTCTTAAATAGTAATGTACCGTAGCAAATACGCTTTTGGTGTTACATTTTGAAGATGCTCTAAGACAGCCTTGCCTACGTATGAATCACCGACAAACCAAGAAGAAAAACATCTCGAGGCAATGTTACACAATTTTTCGCAATGAGATCAACACAAATTAAAAAACAACGAGAGCAAGGAGAAAAGTAAATGCAGGAAAACAGCAGTTGGCTATTGCATAATAGTTGACATTTTAGCGTCAATATGGATTCCTGAATAAACCATGATTCTGGGACAAAATAGATATTTAAGCGACCTTGAGGTAACTAGATGTCATGCCAAGGAATCTGTTATGGTCATCTCTAATAACATGCTTGATAAGAGGCCTGGCAATAGGTCTAAGGCTCAGAAACTTTCACCAACTCCAGGAACAGTTGAATGGAGTTCCAATAGTCCAAAAGCATTTGCACCCTAACTATGCTAGCCTGCTAGGCCTGCCCAAAGTGGAGTGCTTCTCCTTCTACTTTCAAAGTTGCAGCAACACGGAATCCTATAACCACTCATCACCCCATTGTGCATTGGCATCACCTTATTCAATACCCAATGTCCATTCCGAGGCACCATTTTATCCTTGGGATGTCCATTAGAGGATGTCTCAGGACCAAATACAGTTATCAACTGGGGCATTCAAGCATCCCCTCTGTTCTCTGTACAATCTTCATAATGAAGATCTCTAGCACCTCGTCTTCAACTGCCCTTCCTCAAGAATTTATACGGCATCAGGTGTCCTCTAGCTCTGGCATATCTAAAGCTCCTCAATCCTGGGATAATGAGATTTCGTGGCTCATAGGGAAGCTATGTGCCTATGTAGGAAATCTTTTCACAGCACCAATAGGAAGCTTGCCTGAGCAGCTACAGGATACTACATTTGGCAGGAAAAGAAGTATAAAGTGATTCAGGGAATCCAAAGATCATCATCCTGTGTCTTACAAAAGATAAAGGTTTGATGTAGAGTCAAGGGATCTCAATTCTCCACTGTGAAACCTACTCCTATCAACCTAGCTCCATGCCATTCTTGACCAAAGGAGGACTCACCTTGGGGCACGGGGGGTCAAGTTCCCCCACTCGATTTTTTTTTTTTTTTAAATTTTGGTAATAGGAAAAAAGGAGTTATACAAGAAATCCACTCATATTACATTTTGCACCATAGCTTAGTGGTATTGAGAGAGATTCTTTGTAGAGGTTTTTAGCGAGACCGTCATTGCAACATTTTCAGACTATGAAAACCCAGCGGGATCAACTGTGACCGGGACACTCATGGAAAAATTTGGCGGTGAACACTACTTAGATTTTGGTACTTGTATTTAGGAACTTTTGAAACCATATATATATATGAACTTCTGGAAGCTTATGTATTGGAACTTTTGAAAGTATATATTCCACATTGGAACTTTTGGAAGTATATACTCCACATTGGAACTTTTGAAAGCATATAAATTATAAGCCTTTTCACATAACGATGAATGTTTTAAGTTTACTTTTATATAATTGTGCTTGATTGAGAATTTGTATTCATGGGTATGAATAATTGGTGCCCCCACTGTAAAGAACTAGGGAGGTCTTGCGCGCTGATAAGGCTATGGCAATAAGGATGCCCATTACAACATTTACTACATAAATTTTCTTCAATCAGGATAATGTAGACAATAAAGTAATGAAGAGCAATAGATAGCTTCATGTTAGTTGTAGGTATTATTGTTCTATACTTTTTACAAAAGACTACTACAAAATAAAATTTTAAAAAATCAATACGAAATAAAATTCAGATTGAATCACTATTTTGAAAAGAAAAATTTTTAGAATTGTAATTTTTCTCTTATTATAAAGCTTGTTTACATCCTTTCATTAAGACAATGGAGGATTACCATTCAATACTTCAAACTCTTGTTTCCTACCAGTAGCCATGTCCTCTGTGACAAGATTTCAGCATATGAACTCTACAAAAATTTGTTTATACTGCAATAGATTGCCATTCAAAATGAAGTAAAACAAAATCAAAAGCATAAAGAGACTTCAATGCAGAGTGGTGTACACGTGGTCGCCGCAAGCAGAAAACTAAAATATATTTTGGTCAAAGCCGAATAACCTCTGCAGAGTGTACATCATATGTAAAAATTTTGGCTTATGTAGTATCAGAATGCCGAATTCTTGCAAGTGTACGAAAAAATTTCAACCCATCGACGATGGTAGCTGGGACACCTACAACTTGTCTCGCGATTGCCGTCGTGAAGATGTTGTTGCATGTGGCGATCGTGATGGGTTTGAGGAAGTTGGGACGTTGAGTTTTGACGGATCAATCATAGAGCCAACTCTGGGTGTAGGCCGAGAAGCCACCGATTTGGACCCCGTAAAAAATACCGAAAGTAGGGACTTCTAAATATTTAGTTCTCTTTAGCATATTAAATACATTTTTTAAATTTTAAGTTTTCTTTTATATTAAAAGTAGGCCCAAACAAGTCTGCAAAAAAAAAATTTCCAAAATTTAAATTGATCAAAATTTATCTTCCACCAACCATGTCCCAACAAATATTAAATGGAATAGCCAAATTATTTATTGAAAAGACTACGGTGAAAAAACTTGATTATGAGAACTTAATTAATACGTTTGCAGCTAAACATGCGAGAAGGACAATACTCATATGATATATTTTAATTTATTGAAATGATTATTTCTTTTGGATTAATTAAATCTTTACATGTTTTCAAAATGATAATGTTTACGTAATAGTTTTTTTATGGAGATCTTTTATTATGTACATTTTTTGCGCAAATATACAAAGGGCTCAATTGAAGAGCTTGCTTCGGGCCTCCAAAATCTTAGGAAAAGGTAATTTGCCGATAAAAAAAGAGAAAGATAATGCTTAAAATAACAATGGCAAAAGAAAATGACAACTTAAGGACAAAGTGCACATCGTCACACGAGCTTTACATTTATTACCTTGTCACATGGCCACAAAAATAAAAATAACTTAAGGACATAAAAGTAATTTCAAAGGACGAAACGAAAATTAATTGGACGAAAACAATGAATAGTAAAACACCACCTCTCTAGATAAAGGTTATTATTATTATTATCATCATCATCTTTATTACATGTAAAGAAAGATAAGAATGAAAACTAATGATTAAGGAACTACTATACTTGATTTTAGGTGTCAAGATATGAGAGCATCCATACTAGTCTTTTAATTTTTTGTCCAAATTAAGGAGAAATTTTCTCTTTTCTACTTTAAGAAGTTATATTTTTTAATGTCTCATATATTCGACTCTCTATTTTATCCCTATTTTATTAAAATATATTTTTCTTTCATATTTAATTCTATGAGAAACAAATGAAAAAAAATTCTAGGGGGCTACGGTGGCTCCCCAAACATAGGGAGCTCCTTAAATATAGGGAATCACTATAGCAACAATCAAATAGAGAGCAAATCAAGAAAGGCTATCTTAGAGGCTCTTTGAAAGAATTCCTCCTCAAAATAGGGAATGAGGAGATTAAATGAGGTTTACTGATAAACAAGTTTTGTTTTTATTCAATTTTTTTTTGTATTTTTTGTTTTGTCTTCAGAATTTTGTAGATATTAGTCCGTCTCAATGAGACGAATCTAAAAAGTATAAAATTATGTCAAAAAGTTAAAAAAGTCATTAAAGGCGATAAATAAGCACAAAATATCATGTTTTTGAATTATTTTTGTTTTTTTTGAACTTTTTTTTAAATTATAACTTTTCTAAAATATCTCGGCGAGACGAACTAATAATCCACAAAAAGTTGACGAAAGACAAAATTGTACAAAAATTTCACATAAAAATGAAAAAGTAATCAAATAATCAACCCAACCATACATTTGTGCCATGCGACCATAGGGAGATATACTAATTATGCACAAAATGCTACACACATCACTCAAAACGATGTCGTTTTGTGTTAAAAAAAACAAATCTGTTTTTGTCCCAAATTGCTCAAAATAAATTTGATTTTTTCTCAATACAAGATGAAGTCATTTTGAGCGATGTGAAAAAATGATGTGCATGTAACACTCTTGATACGAAGGTGATATTACTGGATGCGGACAAAATGCATGATAATGCTGTCCCTAGGGAACCTATGAGCTTCTGCCACCTCTTTTTGGTCAACCTCAGTATGCTACTATGCTGTCTTATGTGGTCATTCTATTTTGGAAAATTGGTTGGGACGAAAGGTTGGACGAAATTGTGAACAGTAACCAGCCATCCCTCTTTATTATATGTAAAGATTCTTGAGTCCGCCACTGTTCTTGACAATCCTAAATCTGCTGTCTTGTCCCTAAGTGACCAGTAGTTTGTAGTTTCTTTCTTCGAACGACCGCGCGGGGGGGTTGTTTTACGCCTCTCTTGTTCTCCGTATTTGTTTTCTTAATAAAATTATGGATTACCAAATAAAAAATAGTTAGCATAATACCTTTCAGACCTTTCTTCATCAGTATCATCTTCATACATTGGAGGTTCAATGACATCATCTGCACCAGCATCTAAAGCAATGGCAAGGAGCTGGTCTCTGTCAGCATCAGTCACTTTTACATTTACAACCCGAGCACGTCTGAACTTAAACATAAGAGATCCTGAACCTGCCATTTTTCCTCCGCAATCCTTTACCACCTCTCTAACAGCTGCCACAGATCTGTTTATTTTATCCGTTGAGACCTCAACTATTATCCCAACTCCACCAAATCCATAGACCTGAATAAAAAAGTGCTTATCATAAGAACTAAAAATGTTTTACACTATTGCCATCATATAAAGTTCTATGATCATCTTTAGGATAAAAATCAAAACATGCGGCAATCTCAAAGTGGATATGATTAATGAGCATGCTTACCTCATAGACTTTCTCAATGTAAGCTTCCTGCCCCTTCTCAGAAGCTCTTTTTAGGTTACGCTCTAAGATTTCCTTGGGAACGTCAAGGTCCTTGGCTTTTTCAATCACAGAAGCCAAAGCCATATTTGATACAGGATTGGGACCACCTTTCTTCACACTACATCATTGGAAATTTGAATTTAATCAACACCAGTGATCAGAAGCAACAGGCCCAATGGTTGAAAGCATATCCAGTTGGTGAGAGAATATTTTCTGATTACTCAGATGCACAAGTACTTGAGAAAGTAACTGGCCCCCAAGTTTAAGAGCAACTCACGCGGATACTACTTCTTTCCCAATTTTTGAATATAGCTTTGCCTTCTTTGCGTCTTGAGCCCCCTGCGGTTAAGGCACAAATGTGATAAACAAAAAGTTAACAAACAGTACGACATAACACTTCTCTGGAATTGCTATCTTGACCGTTAATCCATATGCCTAGTTTAGAACCCCTAGAGATGCCTTTAGATCAGTGGGAAAATTTTGCTCAGAATTTTACCTTGTTAGTTTAGCAAGAACCCTTAGCCGAAGGTTTCTAAATTAGTTAGAATAAAATTTTGGACTATTATATTAAAACATAATGCCTAGTGGTCACTAATTTAGGTAGTATAATTTTGGAAATTGTGTTTTAGATTTTGTTTTCCAATCCTAGCATTATTGTACTTTTAATCTTAGCCATTGACATCAATGGCTGAGATATTGTGTCTAAAACTGTGTTTTTTCTTGTGTTCCTAGAACCGGCCCCATAGACACACACACAATGTGTGTATATATATATAGAGAGAGAGAGAGTAAGCTTCTAATAAAGGATCCCTTATTTTGCTACGGTACGAACCTTTTATTTCCTGATCAAATTTTGATAATCCGAACCGTTCAATGTATTTAAAACATATTTTTAAAGGTTAACGCTAGAAATCAGCTCAAAATATTATCTGAAAAGGCTTGATCCATATATATGTATATGTATGTATATATGCATACATATACACATATATATACGTATATATATATATATATATATATATATATATATATATCATAAGTATACGCCTCAAATTATAAAATATATAAGTTATAATAAGTTTTGAAGAATCTAGATTGGCATAGGAGTCGAGAATTCCTTACAAATAGGGTATGAAATGATTAAGACACCTTAAGAAATGCTTAAGAACTACTATTTCTCTAGCATTGTATATCATAGTGATATGCCAAATTTGAAAATCTTTGAAAATCACATTTACTAATTGTCCAAGAAGTATTGATCGCGTATTTCTTTCATAGTCATAGACACTAAAGAAGTGTCAGACATGTTGTAGAAAAGAGTGTCCGATTCGTGTTTGAATTAAGATTTTATTTTCTAATTATGGATACAAAAAAAATAGCATCGAAAATGTGTGTCCAACTCGTGTTGGAGTTTTCTAGTTTGCTAGGTACTTGTTACACATATAAAAATGAGTTTTCACACAGAACTAGGTTGTTGAACTTCTGGAGAGATGAAGTGAAATAAGAGGACTTGAAGGTTTCCACCATGAGCAACTAATCTATCATCTAGGGGATAGATGAAGCTACCACTCAGGCTAGGTATAGTTTGCTAAGAAGACAAGTCAAGTTACTAGTAGCTTCGTGCATCAATATGGATCGTACTAGTAAGACGATTCGTGCAAAGGTAAGATTCTTACCATGGGCTACAGGTGGGGTGGTTGGTACCAAATATATGCCACTTGGCAAATTGTTAATAATTTCCTTGCAAATTACTGATAGGGATTGCTACCACTAGCAATAATCATAGTTGGTCCAACATGGGCGTGCATGGGTCGAATTGAGTCGGGTTTGCACCCACCCATCACCAGAACCGATCACTTCGGGTGGAGAAATAGCTGATCCCATCTCAAACCAAATAACCTTTGGAACAGACTGAATTGGGTCAACCGGGATGTCATCAAATTTGTTCGGGTAACTAGGGCCTTCTATGTGCAGAAGAAAAATTACAGATCTGACGATGAATAGCAAATGCAGATAAGTTCGGGTGGAGGAAGAGTGGAGAGCGGGTAGACAAGATCAAGAAATGGCCGTTGTGGTCTCGTGTTGGAGCTTTTGCCATGGAGTTTTTCGTGTAGAGAGAGATGAGAGAGAAAGAGTAGATATTATTAGAATGCTGTGAATGAGAAGAGAGAGAAGAATGGGGCTGGTGGAAGATAACAGGGACAGAGGAGAATCTGTTGTGAGAAATGACTAACAAAAAAAGAGGGTTTTCTGGAACAGTGTTGTTGATGAAAAATCACAAATTTAACTTGATAATGCCATTCCATCTTCAATGAACACCAGAATTCCAATCAGGAATTTCATCAAACACGTGGTGTTTTGAAAATAGATTTCCAATACTATATCTTCACCCAAATGCGAGATAGCTGCTTCATACAACTCATCTGCTACCAAACTAGTTAACAATAGAACTGGACTACAAGGACAAATGTTTACAGATATTTACAGACGGGGAAGGGAGGATTGAGGGAGAGAGGCAATACCTTTCTGCCGGCAATCTTGCAGGAACGCCTACCCATACAGAGAGGAGAAAAAGTCCAAATCGTTCTAGCTGATTTGCGCTGAAGTGATTGGACCCATGAAGAATGCGAATACGACGATGAGGTAGATAGAGCCTTACCAAGCAAAACCGTACCTGAACGCATAAGCTACATAATCAAACAAAATAACTATTCCGGAATCCATTGACTAAAGGACAAAAATGGCGTAACATGTATGATATTAGTGCGCGTGAACTTGTGTGTGCGTTTGTGAATGAGAGAGGCGGGGAGGAGGGAGGGAGGGAGGGAGGGCTGGAAGTATACTGCGAAAAGCGATGGAGCTCTGATATTTGGAGGAGAAGCCATTGGAGAATCTGTAGAGAAATGCTCCGAAAGCTTTAATGGAGGAAGAAGCCATTTTTCCTCTTTTATTCCCTTCTATTATGTTTTGCTTCTCAGTTCTCACCGTCTCAGCCTCCAAGGCCTGAGGTCTCTTTCCCTTACAATTTACCGGAACATTAATAGTACACTCCGGTCTATGGAAGGGGTGACCTATACGAGAGTTAACCAGACTGTTGTCATTGTTGGAAGGTTTTTGATCCAAAAACAAAAAATAAGTACACTATTATTTGTTCACTAAAAAGTAATTATAACATAACACTTAAAAACCCTCACACTGAGGATAGGGTGCCGAAGTTGTAAATCACATATCATAAACATGTCATCTAGTTTATGAGATAAATAATTAAAGTTCTAAATCGCTATACACATAATATATACTAATTTGAAAAAATGATGTTGTATATAGACATTAAATTATAGTGAGAGACAAAAGAATGAAAGTATCGTCCTCTATTTAAACATCACAAATCAATAAAGAAAAAAAAAAAGAAATACAATGCAACTTATCTCACAAAGATTTTCAAAGTTACAACTTTAACAATTGTAGGGAAAATACCAAACACAATCCAGGTAAATAAATTCAAAGTATGCACAATCTACTTTGAATCTAATATAGTGAATAAAAATTTAATAAATGTACGAATACCAATGAGCACACAGATCTACTTCCAGGGGGGTGGTTGAGCCATCAGTGAGACATCAATTTGTGAATCGCGGTCTCACACATGTTTTCTCTCAGCCACTAGTGACTTATGTAGTGGTCGGTATTCCTACATGCTCCTCCTTGCCCACTACTTCTTTTCTTTTGGTGGTGTACAGTTGTCATTTTGGAATCAATCTTTCTAGAGGAGTCTCCCGACTGAAATCGACGAGCTAGCTGCATCTCATGTGAGTCGACCCGCGTACGGACAAGATGTGAGGACTCGAAAAAAATTTCGATTTAAATAGTTTATTAATTGCCCGGAATTCAATTTAACATTTATTTTATACACATATAATAATTTGGGGTTCATGTGTAGTGTATGTTAAACAAGAAATTTGTGAGTAACATGTGTTGTAATTAGAAGGTATGAGTGTAATAGGGGCTTTAAAAGCTATATATCAGATTTTTTTTAGAGAAAAAATCTATTTTTCTCATCTTCTCTCTCTCTCAACTACTGTTACCTCTTTCTCTCTCATGCCCCATGCTTATACTTGCATAAATGTTCGATTCAACCTAGATCCACCATAGAAACACCATATATTGTTGATATCTCGAGTTATTTCACACTCATTTTGCGAGGAGTGAGTTTGCTTGGAGTTCATCCACCATTAGAGTTAGGACTTACTTTTAAAGCTCAAATCATTCAATCTGACACTTGAGGTAGGAATCTCTTACCTCTTTTATGTGTATATGACTTATTTTTTTTGGTTTATGAGTTTGGTTGTTGATTTAGAGCTTGGAAATCGAAGTTGGAAAAAATCTGCAAAAAAATGCACAGTTAAAGTTAGCTGCTGCTATTACTGGTAGTAGTGTATGTATTATCGGTAATTTTGTATTTCATTTTTTAGGCAGTGTCTTGTATTACCGGTAGTAGTATTTGTATTACCGATAGTTTTGTACTTCATTTTGGACAGTGTTCTATATTACCAGTAGTAGGTCTACATTACCAGTAATTCTATATTTAATTTTTTTTAAACTACTATCGGTAATTTGATTTATTGGCTTCTAAAGTTGATGTTTTATACTAATTCCGTGGGTTTATTTGTAGGATTCATAATGCATGATAACAACACAACATGTTATAAATTGAGAAACGATAATTACAAGGCATGTGAATTACTTGAGAGTTTAAATTGATAAAATAGAATTGTTATGTGACACGTGACATACGTGGGACACTTGAACAACGAGATGTATGAACTAGACTTCCCGAAGGGAATGCTAGGAATGATAAACTAGTTTCCTACTGGATTGTTAGTATGAAAATCATAATACAATGAAAATAAGATTGATTGGATTAATGAGCAATGAAATGTGATAAATGGCTCCATAACGAATTTGTTGATGTTATTCATGTTACTACATAACATAACTCACCTTTAACCTTTAATCTTGAGTTCGTTCATGATCTTGTTAAATGATAATAATAATTTGTTGGTCTTGTGTGGATATTTGTGTAATATGGGTTGATGGATATGAGGCACATAATATGTATGAATACTGAACTAGACTACTTCGGCAATGCTAGGCGAGTTGTGAACTAGACTCCTTTAGGAATGCTAGGCGTGACTTGAACTATAGTCCTTCGAGAATGCTAGAAGAATTGAACTAGACCCTTTTCGAAAAGTGCTAGGAATGCTATGCATTAGTCCCATTCAAAAGAATGCTAAGTGTGACAATTTGACACTCAATGAAAATATATTGATGATGCACGTGAGTCGTGGTATGCATAAAATAAGTTCATGAATTATGAATGATCATTATGAAGTTACTTAATGATTGTTCTTGATTTATTATAGCTTCACTCTTGCGATCTCATTTGTGAAAATATTTTGGTGTTTAAATGTGATATACGAACTTATATTTATAAACCGATAGCTTACGAGGATAACTTGACTAGCCTCTATCGGGAGTGTGTTATGCTATAAACTATATTTCAACCCCTATGGGAGTGTGCTAAGAGATGAACGGCCTGCTAGCCACCATTGGGTGATGTGTTAAGCATGACATTGGAAGCGAACGCATAGATGGAGATGTTGACCTGATGGTAGGGAGTGATATACTGAGGGATAACATGAGTTATTAAAAGATTAATCGATAGTGAACCGGTATTGTGAAATGAATTAATGTTGCCAGCCTCAAACCGGGAGAAGTGCTAAGAGACGATACAATTTGACTAGTCACCTTTGAGGGATGTTGTAGGGATAATGATTGACACTCGAAGATGATGGGTTGATGAGACTCGTGAGTTGTAAAATGAATCAAATGAATAATGGATTAATGGGTCTAGAGTTTGATTTGATATGCTAAAAATATTATACATAAGGAAATTGATGATTTTAAATGTTGAAATTTGAATTTAATATGTTGAGAATGGCATAGTAGTTACTTGAAAGTACTACATAATTATCTTGATGCAGTCAGGATATTTATGAAGAACAATCTGTCTTATATATATACTTTAGATGTGAGTTTACTCCTTATTTGGTAAGAATGGTAAGTAGCTGAAGCGTGAAGTATGTCGAGTGGGTCAAGACACTTGAATTGATTCGGAATAGATATAAGTCATTGGACTTTGGATTAGTGAACCTTATGTTGAAGGCCAGCTTGACAATTTTGGATGTGTTGTATGATCGGTAGCAAGTGGATAATTAACGATTCGTCAGTACATAATTTGTAAACTTGAGCGGGTTAAGGTGCCCACAGACTTATGGGTAAGCAACCCATGATTTTTTGATGATTTAGGGGCTCAAGAAGTCGCCTAGGACTGACACACGATCTTTGATCAGTTAGTTCGATGGAATTAGACTTGGACCACCTGAGTTATGTGCTCATGTTTTTTATTATTTGAACCTCAGGGTTTGACCCGTGTTATAATTATTCACTCAAGCCTGAACATAGTAACTTACATCTTGTAGGTGGGATACATGGGTGGTAAACGGGTGAAACAGTTAGTTGAAAATGAAAAGATAATGTGGATCATTGAGTATACTTTTCATCTTTTTGTCTCATACCACATGTATATTCTCGTCTATGTTATCATTCGATACTTGTTTGAGTACCATATCATTTTCTGTTCATAGAATATTAGTGTAGATATTCCTACTGGGTATTGTAGCTCAACCCTTTATTTTTTTAGGTACCGTCCCGGAGATTTAGCATGGAGTGCATGAGATGACGTATATTTTGAAAGTTATATTCAGAAGAAGTTATTTAGCGTCTTTACGAACATATTTTTGAAATATGTAATATAACTCAGATTTTATCATCTTTCGTGATCAAAAATGATGTAATCCTTACAATTTGATATGGTATTTTGGTGAATTGTGTTGGGATTGCCCATTGGTTTGTAACACAACTTAAACTCGATTTTTATTGACGACTTGTGAATAAAGCGATTGGGTTTTACTGGTAAAACTTGTGAGGTTTCTAAATATTATATTACGATTTATTATATTGAAAATCGAAGGCGTGACACAAGAGCCTTACATATAATATGGATCAAAGAGCCCATCACTAGGACATTGGAACAACGTCCGCTAGACTCCAAGTACACATCAGTTAGCAAGATCTCGTTTGACTCTTCTATTGACTTGTCCCAAATTATCGTGTTGCCTTCAAGTGGATCTTTGTGTGGACTATTTCCTTTGTCCTGAGGCTCGAGGATCTTCGTATCCAACACAGAGGTGCCCGGGTTATTATTAACAACCATCTCGCTCGCTGGTCTTTTCGATCGTATTCTTGACCACGATCAAATCCCGCTCGCATTCAGGATTGGGTTTCCGATTTTTTAATTTTGTAATGAAAATTAAGTATGGGGTTTTGACACCTCTCCAACTATCTCTGAAAGTGGAAGAGACTCTTTTGTATATAATAATCAAATGGAGTAGGAAAGCTGCAGTAATTCTTTGGAAAAGTGAGGTTCTCTTTGTCTTCGAACTTTCATTCCTCAATCCATTGATTCGTTCCTAACTAATATTTGAAGCTAATTAAGTAATAAACTAACAACCAATAAATAAATTATACATAAATTGGTCCAATTCAAATGATCATTATAGCATAAATTTTAACCAAAGGAATCAAAATAGAAGGCAGTATGAAGATGCATATCTATATCATTGCTAGTTGTGAGACCCCAACCCGAAAATAGGACATTAAAAAGGTTTAAATCATAATTTTAATAATCAAATTGGAATTAACTGAGTTAATTTGAGAGATAAAATAATTTAATCAGGGACTAATTTTAATTGCGTCAAAGGTCGAGAATTATTTTAGCGATATATTGAGGATGTGTATAATTTTTGAGAGTCCGATTGAGTTTTGGAGGTTGATTTTATGAATTAGGAGAGGTTGTAACTTAAGCCCTTGTGGTGAGGGAGCACTATGGCATTGTTCCATGGTTTGTCTTCCTTTTGTTTTAAACGTTAAATATTTTTTTAGGGAAATCATAGTCATCATATGTTCTTCCCTTGCCTGACACTCATGCTTTCTTTCTAAAGCCATATAAAACCTCCTAACCTCTTCACTCACTCAATTTACTAGCATTCCGCACACAGAGAGAGTGGCCAAGTTTGAAGAAGCAGCTTACCTCAAACCCAAAACTTTGAAATTAGGAAACAAACCTTGATTCCTCTAATAATATGGTAGCATATTAATGTTCGTATTTTACTTGGTATTAGGACGTTTAGACCTAGGTCAGACATGTAGAGAAGTAATTTGGAGTTAACAGTTGTAGCCATGGAAGAACCAAAAGTAGAACGGGCTGCCAGCTGGTTGAATTTTTGCACAGTGATTCTATTTCTGAATTGCTGAGGGCTAAGGCTATGTATTATGGAGATCTTAGGCATGATCTAAACCCTGGTTACTTATAGAATGTGACACGAATACCCGAGTCTCGTTTCAATTTCGGGATTTGAGGCAACATGACATCATGACCTCGAAATGTTAGTAATAGAATTAATATATGAGGTGTAGTTTTAATACTTAGTATTTCATTGATGATAGGATATAGTCGTGATGTCGAGGCCAAGAGTAATCATTGAATGTTTTGATAATGAGTTCAAGTATGTAAAAATTACGTTTTACCATGAACAGCCTATTTGCATTCAAGCATGTTTAAACACGTTGTGTAATGGAATATTTTATCCATCATAATGCCATGTTGTAATTTATGAATTTTGATATAAAGATAATCATGAATGACATCTCGTAGCACAGTGAAATCCTGACCACGTATTGGATCTCATTCAAGAGGTATGTGGTCTATTAGCCCGAGGGAATGGGGGTACAAACCCAGTTTATAGAAAATCATATCCTGAATAAATCGATCATTAGTACAAATTTCCTAGAGGGTTTAGAACATGTGGCTAGATTCATAGTCCAATGTGGAGAGTTGGCTAATAGTGGTTCATGAAGCCCAGATTGTTCCCGAATTCATTATCAGGAACTGCTTTTGCATGGTACACCAGTTTGGGGTCGGTGCTAATATGGCTCTGAGCAACAGCAGAACTTGAGAAGAAAAGAACAACTTAATTAGGATGAAAACGACCAAGCCATAAAGAAAATGAACAGAACAAAGAGGAACCTTACCGGGAGTTCCCTCAATGCGAGTAATGTGCTCGACTTCCTATTCGCCAACTAGATACTCCCATCCCCCAAACACCTCAACCAATACAAGGTCCACGTCCTTGGGTGAGGATGAAAACGATTGAACCAAATTGTTGCCGCCACGAACGGGCCTATAAAAAATAGCTTTGAGGCTTACATGCATTCTACACCCCCACTCTTTTTTTTTTTTTTTTTTGGGGGGGGGGGGTGTTGCTCATTGGATGCCACCATGCTAGACATATAACACAGTAAAATTTACCAGTGCACTGAAAGGGGGCAATCCCTGTGAAGCATAAGGCCTCTCATAAGAAAGGGTGAAGGGAAACCTAACTCTACCTTCTACTATTGCCGGGAGGGGAAAGAAAGTGGAATCGTCGTTAGTAGTAGGAGTTGGGAACTCATCCTTCGTCAATAGGCGCGACTACATTTTCAGGAATCCAATGGACTTCCCTAGGCCTCTATATATATCCTTATGTAAGCATTCTTTGCAAAGCGGTAGGAGAAGTCAAAAGTAGAAATCAACACTTACACGATCAGTAGCAAAAGAAGCAAAAGCACAGAAGTCTTGAAATGCTCGGTAAACAAGTGATGTCTAAATTTGGGCTCCCTGATATTTATAAAGGAAAAATAGGCGGGATTCGCAAAGGCAGTTTTTGAGTTAATCACCAAAAAAATACACCCAATGGGCAAGTCACATTTAATTCGGACACAGTCACCAGCACAAGCATGACATAAGAAAGAACTGAACGCCGAACCACCCCCTCAGCGAAATTAGCTCACTACCACTCAGACTTTGATGTCGAGTCGACCGAATAACAACAAGCCTAAGGACAATTGTGGAGGATGAATAAATTGAGTCGACAAATAGAATATGAATTCGTCGACTAGCCAAACATGAATATAATCGTAGACAATCCGCTCAACATACCTACCTATCGATTTGCGACAGGACCGATCAAGCCCGACGGATCCACAATCAAACAGAATTAGGTCAGGTCATCAAGACTCTGGTCGGCTCAACTAAACCAACCCAATCATGTGGACCAGTCTTATGATATGTCAAATCAATCCACGATCAAAGATGTTTTGTGCAGGGAATGCACTCGAGTATGTATAGCAGATCACTAGCGATCCCTATAAGTAAGAGAGTATGCCAATGAGGAAGGGGATCAATCAATGGGAACACATACTCCAGGTTGATTACTTAAAGCATATTTAGCCACTACTATACGAAAATCACTGTAAAGTGTCTCTAATTTATTGTTCCCTTATGCAGATAGGGCTGGTGGGTGAAGCAACAAGTGAAACAAATCCGAATCAGTCTTATTTCAGCTCCAACAGGACTCGTAGCGAGTCCCATAAAACAATATCCCACACTCATGGTAGGTGGGATTTGGCCCAACTATTTTATTTTCGCTTAATTTTATCTATTTAGAACTTTTATTGATTTTATGTACATGTTATAGTGTCAACAAGAGTAATGTAAAGTTCAAAAATAATGATAAAAATGTTTAAAATTTTCGCTAAAGATAGAATATAAAATAAATAAGTTATCTTGAATTATTTTCGTATTTAGTAGAAAAATATAAAAAAAAAAAGTTTATCGTAACTATGGACTGTACAGTCCGTCACAGAATCGAACAACTGCGTGTAATATTTTTTAACTTAAAGACTATTTAGACCAAGTTTTGACAGTTTAATAAGGAAATAGACAAAAGTAAAAGTGTTTTAAGGGGTGAAAATATAAATTACTTCATTTTCTGTGCATGAATCAACCGACAGTCACATGTAGACTACTTTTGTGCAAAATTATACAATATGGGGCCTGCTTAGACCAAATTGAAAATTTAAAAACGAAAAAATAAAAATATAATAGTTCAAGAGATAAAAAATTGACAATTTAAGGATGAAACCAAAAAAAAAAAAGTAAAAAACATTTAAGGGATAAAAATATAAATTATTTAAAAACTCGGAACAAGGAAAAATATGCAAGATCCAACCAACACAGAATAAGAAACTCCTCAATTTTTATGAGCGGAAGTTAGAATTCCAAAATACGGAGTATAAACAACACAACGTCCAGAAAATCAATTTCAAAAGCTCTCAAAACCATGGACATGATCTACAGTAGCTTTTTACTCACTTTTTATCTTCTGCTGAGAGGTTATTAGCTGCTAGTACCCTTTTATAACTTCAACTGCAAGGGGCGATAAAGGGTGTTGAATTAGAGACCGCGAGCAGTTCTGAATAGAAATACTGGAGTTCTCAACTTGACAAGTAACATCAATTTTAACATCCAGATTCTAACCCTAACCAATGCAGCTAAAGAGAAACATGAAACCTTCATTATTTCTATGAAAACAAAAAAACGACAATGGGTTTTTACAAGGTAGCACAAACAATTTACAGAGAGAAATTCAACTATAACTTAACCTTTATTACACCCTTTTGTCTTCCTACACAAAGAAACTACTCTAGAAAGCAAGAACCCGAAACAAAAATGTACAATCACGTCGTGCAAGCAGAAGAAAACACCTGCTCGTCATAAAAATCATTCGCATAGAATATAGACACAAGTTATTGATTACTACTATAAATATGAAAACTTGTATCTCGAAGCAAATGGCTCAATGCCACTGGGTTTTAGGAATTCCCACTCGTTGCAGAATCGAGGCACTCTTTAACAATATCCTGAATTCTCCTCTTCAAAAGCTTATCTTTAACACCCGCAAGCATGTTCCGGTAAAACATCTCCAACCGAAGGAGCTTCCCACGATCTGATGACTCCAACATGGTGTCCCACTCCTTTGCTATGTCAAAAGCACCAGAGTTCTGCAATGAAATAGGAATGTCACGCTCTTCAAAAGGCTTTCCAAAAATCGAACCATGAAGAATGCTAGCGTATTTTTCCATAATAGAGAGTTTCGAACTGAGAAGACTCATCTCCTCCATCGCCGCGGACAATCTTTCCTCCATCTCTGTGTTTCTCCCAGGCTCCTTGCTTTTGCTCTTTTTGACCCCATCAAAAAGGTCAAATTTCTCTTCCTTGAAATCCTCCAATAGAGGTGGCCACATTACAGTAGAAGGGGCAAAACAATCGAGAGTCTTACCATTACCAAGGACACCACTCCGTCCCCTACCCCAGGACCAAAGCACATACCCTTCATCAGCAACAAGAACAGTATGGGCGGCCCCACATGCAACCTGGACCGGACCAGGAAACTTAGACCCATAAGGCCCATCACGAGTAATAACCAGCGGAGATAGAGCATCTTCAGTTCCAGTAAAACTCGCATCAGGGCACAACCCAAGTCCCCTTTTCATTCCCCACGACCACACGTCTCCGGCCAATGAAACAACACTAGTGTGAAACAACCCACAATCGACGGAATTCAAAAACACGTTCTGGGGCAACCCCTTTATTTGTTCGGGCAACAAAGCACTTTTAGTGGTACCATGACCGAGCTGGCCTTTATCCCCAAGTCCAAAAGTCCAACAAACACTTCTTAACGTGTCGCTTGATCTATCGTCAACCGCGAGTAAAGCCGTGTGGAAGGCCCCACATGCAACAGCATAAACTGCCCACATGGAACTCTGGTTAAATCTCTCTACGACTTGAGGCTGAAACCTGCTATATGTATCTCCCAGGCCTAACTGGCCATGCTTATTGCTTCCCCATGAATAGCAAACTAGATCGCTGCCTTTGTATGTTTCTCCTGCACTAACTAAGGCCACAACATGCTCATTTCCACAAGCCACCTTGACAACAGTGTGGCCATGAAAACTCCAGACAGGTAATGGAGTGAAACTGCTGACAAGAGAGAACTCGTCTTCGCCGGAGTCGCTTTGCTGAGGGCAGTTGCCCCACATCCAGAGCGCTCCAAGGTCGTCAATTGCTAGTGACATCATTCCTCCGGCTTTGACTGAAGAAACCTGGGATAAAAAGTCTAATGTAAGATACAATTCTGTTCAGACGAGCGGATTGAACTTTAAATTGGTTAAACTGTAAGATAGGTTATTCTTAGCTACTAAACATCAATTCACAATTCTAAATATTGGCATTGAATAGAGATAGTAAATATATCTTTTGCGAAAATTCATCTGCAAGTAGGGTCATCTATGGAAGGATTTCAAATATCTCTAGTCAAAGTAACTAAAACCAATCTAAAGCTCACAAATCCACTCTTACTTATAATCCTAAACTACAGAATCTAATTCAAGGTTTTGAATAAATTATGCTAAAATCCTTTCATTTCAAATCTAGAAACCCAAATTGCTAACAGTACCTTTTACCACAGAATTATGACAATATCCATACCTTCAATGGTGTTCTACTGTTTGGTTCTGATTCATCACTGGAAGAATCAGGAGAACCGAACTCAAGGAATCGGTCTAACATGCACGGCACTACGGCATGCTCTCCAGTTACACCAAGTTGGCCATCCATGCGATGTCAAGGATAAATAAAGAAACTTTTCAAAAGCAAGCCAGGAAAAGCCAGCCTGACAATATAGTTTCAAAACATATTGAATCATTCGTCTGACTGAATAAACTCACAAAGGATGTCATATAGGATACAGGTATTGTAACCCCAACTCCAAACTGATCCGTCATCTGCAATCAAACAGTGGAATGAAAGAGAAGGCAAATCAAAGCAGTCAAAAACCACCTACAGATCCCAAGTACTTGTCATCGTTACTATTGACAATAATGCAGTGGAAGTCGTAACAAACATGAACTTAATTCTACCCTTTGTTTTCTAGTAGATCTACCATTATACCCAGTCATTTGACTTCAAAAACAATAGTGTGCCCCATTCATTTTTGTGATCAAAGTTTGCCTCATTAATGAAATTATACAAATAGCTACAAGGAAGATAGTGTTAATTTGTAGACAAGTCTTACAGAATACAAGCATGCTAGGCTACAATTCTACTCATAAAGAAAAACTGAAACATCTCATCTCATTAAACACATTTACTAGGCAAATTTGCAAACAAGGTCAAATTTTGTTGCCGACTGTCTGCAATTAACTTAAGAAGCAATAATAGAGGTTGCTCCACAATCATTGGTGATATTCTACTGATACACTAGTCTAGGGAGTTAATCATGAGTTGTTCATCTCATCACAAACATCCCATTGGAGAGAGAGAGAGAGTTTAACCAGTGTAGTTTTTTCTGAGTTTTTTTAATTGTGTGAACCACAGTAGCCCTTGGAACAATAAAAAACCCCAAAAACACGATCAGCAGAAACTCAAAAAAGACTAGCATATTTCATCATCTTCTTATTCTCCTTCTATATTTTGTTACCTTTGTGGTAAACTTTTGTGTCCCGAAGCACTTTGTGAGCACGAATAATACATACAAATTCAGACAGTTACTCCTTTAACCACAAATCATCCAGAAGTATGGGAACTCTAAGTCTAATCGCCCCTCTCGCTGGTGGATTATGGGATTAGTCGAGGTGCGCATATATATCCTTGCCCGGTCATCTTAAGCTATTAAAAAGAAAAATCATGCCAACACTTCAAACATTTCCGAGCACCTCATCCCCATTAGGGTCGGTTGGTTCACTGGAATGGAATGAAGAAATTGAATTGATGGAATTAGAATGGAATGAGATAGAAATATCTATTTCCATCTCTGGTTGTGCTTAAGACTAAGCATTCTCATTCCTATTTTGGCCCTAATATACTTACTTTGATAGGATGTATTAGTGGCAATATTTGTAGCTCAAAAAAACCGGCTCCTTTGTGTTGGCAATTCTATCAGGAAAAGACACAGTTCTGGGCTCCTTTGTGTTGGCAATTCTATTAGGAAAACACATGGTTCTTGTATCCCGATTATCGAATTGTAATTTTTTTCTTCTTTCATTTAGAGAGTCTGTATAATAGAACTATGTGGAAAGGAATCATTTTAAACATGTATCGATTGTTTGAGTGCTTAAAATAGTGGCTTTGAAGTTCATCGCAGCAATAGAGCAGTCACACATAGAGGAAAAGCTAACTCAAAGGGCCACAACTTTCGACGAAAGTTGTGTGTGCGGCTTGGAGGGTGTGAAATACAAATTTTCCAGTATGGACGTTTACCAGGGCTCCGTTCATTTGTCGAGAAATTAATGTGAAAAAATCATTCCTGAAATTTTTTTAGTGAGGTGGAGAAAAAAAAAAAGGGAAATGAATTTTCCTTCATGTGTTCATTTGATAAAAGAAATTTATGAGAAAGTTAAAAATCAATAGTTTAATTGTGTAAGAAAGCAGTGTAAAACTAAGATTTCTGTAAACTACCGTGTTTTTTGCAGGACATGTTTTGAGGGAAAACTAATCCCAGTGAAAAAAGTTAGAGAGTGGGACCTACAACTTTCCTCCTGAACACATAAGAAATACTGGAAAGTTAGGTATTCCTATACTTTCCTTTCTTTTCTCTCTGACTACACATGGCCTAGGTCAAAACAGGCCAGCAAGCTGAGATTAAAATGCTGAAAGCTATTTCAGCTATCAGGGAATTCGATCGATAAGTACTCTTAGAGACTTTGAAAGGCGTCCTAAGGTTCAATCAATTACTTATTGCATATCCCGCAATGCCCTTAGATTTCAAAAAACAAAATACACAAGCACATACATTAATAATTGCCGTTTTTATATTATATTCATTACGAGAGTAACGATCAAGTACTAAAAATTGCCCACAAAACAATCAACAGATAAATTAGAGACCGATGGCTCGTTTGATTGGAGGGATAGGATTAGGTGGGATTGCAGTCAAGGGATAATTAATCACTTGCTTGTTTGTGCATGGGATTATATAAGGGATAATTTTATCCAGTTTATCCCATGTTCGTTTTCAATACCCCCGACTAGGATTAATGGTACAATTGACTGTACCTTTGTCAAATATTTTCAATCACAATTTTTATTTACTTTCTTTAAAATAAATAGAAAGGATCTCTTTTCTGCAAATGCCCAAATACAATTTTCTGAGGTAATTGAAATACTGCTTGAAACACATCATCTTGCTCAAGCGAGAAATTTACAGTCTCTAATTGCAGTTTAGGTATTTCCCAAAATTGTAAGGTTCTTGGTTAAAAAATCACACGCAACTCAAATTACCCTATGAATTCTTCTGTTTTTTCTTTTTGTCAACAGTACAAAATACAAGAAGACAAAAAAAACAAAACAAAGAAAGAACGCAATCAGCCAACACCACTTACTGAGAAAAATCTAAGAGCAAAATTATTTAAACTAATAGTTTTGATATATCTTTTAAAAATTAGTTTTCCATTCTGTTATTTTTCGTTCGGCACATGAAATATTGAAAATCAACTATGCGAAATAATTTTAATGGAGTACATCTTGAGAGCACGTGGGTTATTTTGGTAGCTTAAACAAATTGCTGAGAAGCCCTCCAATGGTGGGATTTTTAATCCCACACCCCTGAGGATTAAATTGTCCCCTTCGAAGGATATTTAGTCTGTTTGAAATATTTAGTAATAGTCCAAGGACCAAAAAAAAAAACACAAAGTAAGTGCAGTGGAGGAATTATTACTCTAATCCCACCTTTACGCTTTGTTTGGATTGAGAGAACTGAAGGGGAAGTGAGCGATTTGGAGGTGATTTTCTCATTTAGATTGCATTTTAGGAGGAAAAGAGAAAAGTCGGGAGAAAAATGGAGGAGAGAATGGTATAATATTTTATGCACATGACTCCACATCCAACAAATGAGACGAATGAAGAAAATGAATTAAAGTCGTAAACACGACTTCACAACCAATAAATGAGAGAAATGAAAGGAATGTAAACTAAAATAATAAACACATTAATTTTTATTTATTTTTAATTAGTGATAACCAAACACAAATTTTTTAACAAAATCTCAACCAAACAAATACAAAGAAAGATGTCTCCCCTCCTTTTCCTTTTTAATTATAATTTTCCTCCATTTTCTCTCTTCGCAATCTAAACTGAGTGTTGGGGGTGTTTGAGAGCATTTTTTTGCATTTTTCTATTCTTGAATTTTGGCAATTTGGTAGCCACAATCGCATATTCTCCATTTTGGACTTTATGAATAAAAATTTCAAAGCAGATCTAGAGCTATTTTTTGTATTTTTATTCTCATTTTTCATTCTACTACATTTTTTCCAAACACACTCTAAATTCAAAACTCATTTTAATCATAATTCAAAAAGTCAAAAATAAAAAACTAAAAAATAAACTCCCAGACACACCCGTATCCCCAATCAAACAGGCTCTGAAAGTATTACAAGGGGAATAAGCAAACCTGCAAGGGCGAGACTATGATAAGCACCGGAGGCGATTTCGACAAACTTGAGGATCGATCCTTCCGCTGATCTATTACGGGCGGAATTGAAGTCAATTCGGACCGGAAATAGCTCGTCGTTTTCCGAGCCGGTGCCGAGTCGGCCGAAGGTTCCTCTTCCCCAAGCGTACACATTCCCATCCCCTGTGTATTCGGAGTAAATAGATAGAGATATACAAATGTATCCCTAAATACATACATATGTGTAGTTTGGAGTAGAGAAAATGGCAAGTTACCGGTGAGGGAAAGAGTGTGGGCTTCTCCTGCGGCAATTGCGACGACTTTGTTCGACAAATTTCGCGAATCTAAGGATGTTCCGGGGACGTCCATTTTTTCGCTACTCTTGTGTGTGCGTGTGAGAGAGAGAGAGAGAGAGAGAGAGAGAAAGTCTTGTATGCTTCGGGTCTTATTAGCACGCAAAATACTTGTTTAGGAAGGAAGATGCTACCCACCCCATAAGAACGTTTAATAATAGATAAAAGTGCACCGATTCTAGGAAAACATATATAAATTTTTATGACTCTGCATTATTATTCTGAATTTTTTAATAGTATACCTACTGTTTAGTGGACAATGATTAGAAAAATTAACAAATAACAGTAATTAACTTTTGTATTTTTTTTATAATTTGTATATTTTTTAGTTTCCTAATTAATAAAAAAATTCATGCATAAAAAATTAAACAAGTGAAAACATGACGTTTTGATTTTACATCAATAAAGACAAAAAAGAAGTCAATGTAGATCAAAAAAGAAGTCAATGTATGTAGATCAAAAAAGAAGTCAATGTAAATCGGGAGACCGAGAAATTACTAAGGTAAATTGCACTGACCTCGTGAGAGGTTTATAAGAAACGCAAAGCGTCCTCTGGAAGTTTTAATAAATTCATTGATTTTTTACAAACTACTTAGCAGTTTTTTTTGGTTATTTTCTTATAAACACCGTTAATTTTGATTAATAAATTATTAAAATACTCCTCTTTAATTTTTTTATCTCTACTTTTTATATATAATTAGTCTATTTATATTTATATATATTAAACTATACATTATATTTACATATACATACATAGGGACCAAAAGAAAAGAGATAGAAGTAAGTTATATTGGATTTTTTATAACACTTATGTTATATACGAGTACGATAAATTAGTAATGTATATATGTATCTTTCATAGATAAAAAAGATGAATTACTTAAATAGCCCTTGTAGTTTGGATTCAATTTTCTTTTCGTCCCTACCTTTTGAAATGACTCAATTTTTACCATCAATTTATGCTTTTGTTTCAATCAAATTCAATCGTTAACGCCTGTCTATTTCAAGAATAGAATAAGTACTGCTAAATGGCAAATACATAAGTTCATGTTTTTTCTTTTCCTTTTCCCCTGTCTCCCCCTTTATGATCTCCATCTTTAGTCTTTACAGCTCTCAAGCTCATACTTTGCCCTCATCTTTGAAACTCTTTCACAACCCTATTTTCAAGCCATTCATATCACTTCTTCTAATGCACTTCAATTCAATTTGGGATTTTGAAATGGAAATCCTAGCGCTAGGCCCGAACCTCCCTCTATTTTCTCAAAGCTCCTAAGTTGTTTTGTTTCCTCTCTATACACCATTCTGTCTCTCTTCCTAATTTCTTCCACAGCTTTTGACACCATCACATCAACCCAACCTCCCACCTCGGATCAAACCATTGTTTCCTCCGCCAAGGCATTCGAGTTGGGTATTTTCTCATCAAACAACTAATATGTAGGCATACGGTATAACCAAACCCCAACCAAAACAATTATTTTGCAATGTAATCCTCACCATTGAATCTTCGGAATATCCTATATGGTCGTTGAATTTCACAATCATCTCACCAAAAATAATCATACAACTTTTGGACTGTTAGAGTTTTATACTAAAAATTATGACTTTATGTAATGTAAATATTCAATTTTTTTAAAAAGAAAAAAGAAATTCTAATAAATTTAATTCAATTAATGAATATTTTGTTTAACAATTTAATTATGTTATTTCATAATTTTCTGAATTTTATATTTGGACTTGATTATACATTTATTGGTAATGAGATGTGTGTGTGTGCGCGCCTAGTGAGCTAAGCCCAACCACCATCTAACCCATCTTAGTTGTTGGCCCAATCCATATGGTTCAAGCTCATAATCTAAACCCAAACTGATGACTCATTTGGTTGACACGTGACCATGAGAACATCCTCTTACTTTGGTCTTCTCCACATTGGATTATTTTTTCCTTCTTCATCTTCTTGCACGTAAAAATCTCGGTGAATCCATTTTTGCTCAGATTTTTCACATGGTGAATCTATCAACTTGATTTTTGCACATGGTAGAAACCTCAAATGAATCTCTTCTCCCTAATGGCCTTCCTTCCCTTGCTCACTACTCTATCTCAAACATCCATGGAACATGATTTTTCATCTCAAACCTCTTTCTTCCTCCTTCAAACCTCTTGTCATCCATGGTTTAATCTAAAACTTCCATGGCACCTCACATGATTTTTGACAATACAGAAATTTTATGGTCACTCTCACATTCCACCTTCCTGCTATAAATATGGCTCTCTTCCTCTTGAATTGGCATCAAAATCTGAAATTCAAAATTTGCCAAGAGATGGTGCAGAAAAATTCAGTTTTTACAATAGAGAGAGTGTGAGAAGAAGAGAGGGAACCCATTTGAAGTCAATTCATCCAATTGAAGTTATTTTCAATCCAATTCAAACTTTCTTTGCCCTCATTCAAGGTAATGGAACTCTTTCCTTACCTCAATTTATGTCATAGACCGTAGGTTTAAACTTCATGAAGCCATGAAAACCAAACCCAATTCTGTAAATTTTCGTAGAAGACATAGTTCAACCGATTGGTCATTTTTGAACAATCTAGATGAGATGTCTCTCTGTATTTCTGTTATATTGTGAGATTTCTAGTCCAATCGGTTAGCTATTTTTGGACTATTCGAATGAACCTCTATGTTGTATCTGAAAAATGCTGTATTTTCTCTAACGCAACTGGTTGGTCATTTTTGGACCATCCAAATAACTTAGCAAACTAAACCTAGCTGGTTTCTCTAGTTCTGACTGACCACTATTATTTCACTAGTACCTTATTTTCATTACCTAAAGTTAAGTAAAAATTGTCTTTACTTTAATTTATTTAATGAAAATAAGGAAGTACGCCCCATTTGAAAATAATGGCATTATCAGAATTTTTAAATTTCAACTAAATTATGATCTCTTTCTTCTTTAGAAAGAATAACTCGTAACTTACTCTAGTTTTATCCATTTGAGACAAATAAGTATACCATTGTTGTTAGAAAAATTAATGAACCCATTACTGCTACTTTTTATTTTTTAATTCGGAGCTTCAAAAATTTACTTTTTTTTCATACTTAGTTATTTTTTCAGCAATTCGATTTTTCAGTTTAATGCGAATATGAGGTGAAATGAACTTTTAAACTAGCATATGTTCTTTCTAACCATATTGTCGATACCAAAATATAAACTTGGACTTTTCAACCTCGATATCATACTCAACCGGATGCTCTAAGGAAAACCAACTGGATGGCCATTATGGATCCATCCGGATGACTCATATCGATCCAATCAGATGGCTTATGTTTTTCTATCAATTTGATATTTTGTGATTCTCGCCATGTTATTATCTTGCACTTGTGCTTTTATGATTCCTATTCTTGTTCAATTGACATTATGAATCATGGTTATTATACATGGGCATTATAAAAGCATGTTGTTCTTATGACATATTTAATCATCCTAGTTGTTGTTCAAGCATGTGTCAACTTAGTAACGAAGGTCAAAGCACACGTCACTTGAGTATAGTCATCCATCACGTGTTTTTGAACGATAAATGAGATTTTAAAGAAAATATTGAGATATGACATTACTCCTTGGGGAGATTGTGTTAGGATATCTTTAGACGAGATATAGATTTAGCCGAACTATGTATGGTACCACCGGGCTACGTCTTAGAGCCGAATCAGTTACGTCTCATGTATTAAGTCAAGTTATGTCATAAGCCGATTATGTTCTTTAGCCATGTTGTGTCATTTGAGGCATAATGACTAGGAGCATAATGGTTGAAATTATGAAATACGGGAGCCAATGTTTGGGTACATAGGCGTCGGATACGAGGTTCAGCTTAAGGGTCGGAAATATCATGACACTATTTTAAAAATGGATTTGACTTATGGACAACGCTGGTGTTGACCCGAACTTGGAATTTTAAAATAAACTTTAGACACTTATAAGTCATAGTTAGACGCGTGTCAAGATCTAGAGAGAACTTTAGAAGATAGACTTGGACTTCATTGCACACTTCACACTCTGATTATTCATTGTCAATATTGCTTTCGCTTATTTATTATCATTATTCATGACATGTTCATGCATCATTTGTTCTGTGGCATAAATTGAATTACGGGTAGAATTTTTATTACTGAGCTTTATTGCTCATTTGGTGCACTTCTCTCCTTCTGACCTTTCATGTCAGGTGTCGTTGATGACGTAGTCGAGCCTTCTTACCCAGCCACCGATGATAGCACTTTCGTGGAGGACACCTTAGCACCATAGTTCACCTAACTTATGTCGAACTCTATTTTATTCTTGTATTAATGTATTTTCATTTCAGTTGTAATTAAAACTTATTTTATTAATGAATAAATTAGTCTTTTGATGTTAAATATTTTATTTAACGTTTCGGATAAATCGAGGCATTACATGTAATGAAATAATATTTGTTTAAATAGTTATTCTTTTTCCTGATGAAAATCTTTATGGGCAATATTTGTATTATATCATATCATATTGTGCATGTGTGTCTCTTATTTCACATAGTAGATAATCTAGTGTGTAGAGTTTGGCTTACAGACAGAGAATCAGATTATCGATTCTTGTAGAATACAAGTCTTTAATTTACAGTCTTAGGTAAAATTAGATAAATCACCAGTAGAACTGTAATATAGTGTTTCAGTAGGTCTGTCTTGACTACGAAAAATGGTATAGTTTTAACTCGCTGTGTTAGTACACTTTGTGTGTATTGAACAAAACTACTTTAAGGTAATTATATTTATATTGACAATATAATACAATTCGCACCTCATGATTATTATGAATACTTGTGCTCTTAACCCAAAGATAATTAATAGATGTGTACATGCAATATTTTTTACTTTGATTCATTATAGAGTGATGCATTGTGGACCAATAGTTTCGATGAGTTTGGTCATAATATTAAGTGTATAATAACTGTTAATTATTAATGGAATCCACGTCCATTTATAGGGATTGATGATATCCTCTTGAGAAAACTTATAAGTTTTGATTATGTCAAACCCTGTAGGTGGATATTAGTATCCGACATAACGAATAAGTTAAGTGGAAGGTCTCAAGGAATTTTATAGATGTTAATTAAATAAATTATCAGTAATTTATTTTAATCAATGGATATTTTTAATCTTAATGTGGGGAGATAAATAAACATTTAATAGCATGAAACTCGAAATATAATTTTGAACAATGGGAAAAGAATGCAATTATAATTCTGTGGTGGTATGAATTGTAATTTATATAATTCAAAATTAATCTGGGTTGGATTAGGACCCCCGAATTATATAGGAAGCCTAGCACATACTTCTTCTAGGGGCCCTATCATTGCCTATATATACACCGCTATGCTTTCTAAGTCAGGGACAACTTAATACTCGAAATACTGAGAGAAGTTCTATAAAATTAAGGAAATCACATTTTTTATCCCACACTCAGTTCGTAATCAATGTGCAATAGGATTATGGTAGAAGATCTCGAGGTCAATCGAGCAAGATCATTCCAGCCATGATCATACTGCGATTAGGATCAAACTGTGAATGTTGTCAAGATCAAACCAGAGAGATCTCGAAAGTATGAGCCCTAATTCCGCCTAATAGGGTATTATATTTTTTTGTTATATAATCTGTGCGCGTTCATCACTGGATCTCGGGGATCGATCCCTAACAGGACAACGAAAACTTTATTGTTTGAATGCAAAATGATGTGAACTCTAGAAACTATCTTTATCAAAGCTTCGATCATCCAACGAATACTCTGTTACCGGGTATGGAATTGGGTTGGTATTCGAAAAAGGGTTTGTATCGAATATTAACTTCCTAGAAAGGCAGTGATGATCCTCATCTAGGGACAACTCTTTCAAAATGGACGTTAATGGATTCCCAAAGGTATTTCTATGGAACAATATAAAAGGTGATCGATTAGCGAAGTGGGCCGAGATTCAGTTGGGTTCTCGAAATGAATACCAGTGATATTTTTACTTTTAGTTTCGTTACAAAATAAAACGTTGTGACAGAATAACTGGAATCAATGCAAGCCAATTTTGAAACTTATTTAGGTATGCATGAGATGGCCAATGTGACAGTTATAGAGAATGTAGGGGGCTTCTGGTATCCGTGAATACTAAATACTCATTCACATGTTTTATTTGCAGATGTAGTATGTTTCAGAGACTCTTCTCATGGATGAGAAAACTGATAGTGTACTTTGAACCATATAGCACATGGCGATTATATGATCAAGGTTAAATGTTAAAGCGGGAACTGCACTTGACCTATACAAGAAAGGGGGTAAAATGGACTTGAATCTAGAAATAAAGTGAGCATTATCTATAGAGTGGTGAATGTTATTTTCACGGCCCAACTTCTTATTGTGTAGACCGCATGATCTAACAAGATGTACTTCTTTGGCAGAACCATCACTTTTTTTGTGACGACATTCATGCAATTTTTTCCCATTGAATCAGACAATATTAAAATCAGCATTCTTACAATCCATCCCATAGCATTGAATCTTGTACGTAAGAGAAAATCAAAATATATGAACCATATTATAATATATATATATATATATGTTTGGAGAGAGAGAGAGAGAGAGAGAGAGAGAGAGAGAGAGAGATAATTTTGGGGTAGTCCTAGGTCCGTCCCATGCAAAATACTTTGATCCTATGAAAAATATAAGCAAAAAGGAATTTATCACATTTATTGTAAATAAAAAAGAACAATCGAGAAAATAAAAAAGAACAATAATATAAAAGGTAAAATTGACTTACGTCCCCTGATATTTTTAACAATTATAAATACTTTCTTTGTAATTTTTGAAATTACACTTATCTCCCCTGTCAATAACTTTGGTTGACGAAAATAGATAGCTTTGTCAATTTTACCTAATTACTCCTCAAAAGCACTCTTTTGAAATCGAATTGGAAAAACAATGTGTGTATACAATTGTTTGGAGGAATAATATAAAAGATTCCCTATTAGAAGTTTTTTTGAATATTAGTCCCCTTCTAATAATGAATGTTTTATTTGTCTACGATGTGAACCTCTTATTTTCTGATCAAATTCTGATGATCCAAATTGTTCAATGTATTTAAAACATGTTTTAAATATATTTTTAAGGGTACTCGCAAAAAATTGGCTCAAAATAATATCAAGAAGGGCTCGATCTAAACAATTTTTTATAAATGCTGACAAGAATAATTTTATGAAAATTGAATAGATCAAGTTTTTTCGGATAATATTTTGAACTGATTTCTCGCGTTTACCCTTAAAGATATGTTTTAAACACATTGAACAGTTTGGATTATTAACATTTGATCAGAAAATAAGAGGTTCGCACCATAACAAAATAAGAAATCCCTTATTAGATGTTTTGTATGTGTGTGTGTATAAAATTTACTGCTTTACTATTTATTTATTGTTTAATTTTTTGTAGTAAATTATATATATATATATATATATATATTGAGCTAATTTTTTGCTGATACCCTTAAAAACATGTTTTAAACACATTGAA
>JABCMJ010014325.1:0-10997 GCA_014822125.1 Arbutus unedo | reverse complement strand
CATAGGCTTATTATATATGCTTCCATTTTTTTAAGTTTCTAAGAATACCATTTTCTCCCGGTATTCACTCTTACTCGATTATCTAGAGTAGAGTACAGGGTTAATATTGACAAGCCTTTATCTAGGTAAGGAAGAGACCTTCTACCATCAACTCAAGTCAATACCTACTTCACTCTAACTAAATTCGATTGAATACGTAGTTTCGCCAAGTCAGGTACCAATGATCCTTAGTCGCTTTCACTTTACCATCTCAAGATCGCCCAAGACGAGACCATCACTCTCTCGCGGTCCGAAACTATCGGCAGACATTTCTCGAAGTCACCTCCAATCGAATACACACATCTATTAGTTGGAGTCCTTAATCAACAAACGAGATGATGTCCGGTGAGACTCTTACCCACATGGAACACAAACTTGAGACGACGCCCATAACATTGACATTAGGCACAACGACCACTCAATACTTGGCTTGACGACCACCAATTATCCACTTATCCATTAACTACTACTTATAATGCTCACCTAACACCTTTCACTTTTGTGTTACGGTGACATTTGAACCGGTGACATTAACGTGCATTCTAAGTTTTCACATAGTTCATCCAAGTCACAATACAATTCACCTCACATAGTTCATCCAAGTCACAATACAGTTCACCTACTATAGTTCATTAATACGATGGTTTAACCACAATCACCTACTGGCATGACGGTCACAACAATCTATCGGCCTTATGATTACCGTTCATTCCCAACAGTGGTTAGCACGATGACTTAACCCAATATCTCCATTATCAATGTGAAATTCCAGTTACGCGACTTTGTCTACTAAAGACCATAATCATATCTGTAACACTATGAACATACGATAACACACAATCCATGGTCAAGTTGGTCAACCGTTCACACGAAGTTTCACGGGAACCTATGAGCATACATAACATGTTTGTGGATGTCTGTGTAGTGATCATACAAAACAGTGGTGGTCATGGTCTAGATCTACTAAGCCCGATCAGTATTCTGTAAACTTTTTGAATTTCAATAGGTAGCTAGAGCGGCCTGGAGTTCGCTCGAGCGATCTGCAAAATAGCGAGTTTTGGATTTTTTATTTTTAAAAGCTCAAAATTTGTCAAAAATTTGACAGGTCGCTCAAGCGGCTTATAGCTCGCTCGTGCGAGCTATTTTTTCCAACAGCTCTAGTTTTCTGATTTTTGTGAAAAACTGAACACCCTCAAACCCTAATCTAATATTCTGGTCTCAGAGCAAAAATTAACAACAACAACAACAACAACAGAGACTATGTAAGTTAGAGAATATGTTCCCTTTATCAATTTACCAATCCAAACTACAAGTAAAACAAATTTCGTGCTTTCATATCAATGAACAGAAAACCCTAAACTCTAACATGCTTTTCAATTCAAAAATTGACATACTATCTTATTGTAATTTGTAACCTAAGAGTTGGAAGTATTTTTTCCTACCTCAAGAACAAGAACACCCAAGAGCTCTCTATGCTCACAAAACTAGTACTCTCTCTACCTTCTGATTTCACTATAATTTGTTGTATCAATAGAAAATGAACGCCTCTCGTCGTTTAAGTAATGATTTAGGTCCATAAACACATATAAAAATCATAAATTCCTGAATGAATCTAATACAAAAATGTTCTCTCCATTAATGGCTTTCAATCTTCGATTTGCCTGTTCAGGAATTTGAACAAGTCATTCGAGCGGTCTATCAATTTTCAATTTCAAAATTTAAATACTGAATTCTAATTTATTTAATGTATTAATAATAATAATAAATTAAATAGATAATTAGGGTTATTACAATTGCAGTATGTTTAGTTAACAAATTGTAAAGTTCTTAAACTTGTTAGTATTAGGCCCTAATGAGTTTTACACACTGACTGGTCACTAACACATCCAACTCCTGAACGAGTCGCGATAACAGTGTTTAGTAAATAATTTGTAAAAATAGAAGTAAACTATAAAAATTAAAGAACAATTGAGGCTAGTATTAGATAATTTGGACCAGAGCTACATTACTAAGTCCTCCCCCATCCACGAAATTGGATACCCCTAAAGGACCCAAATCTTAACCAAACTTAAACATTATATACCACTTGAAATTTTTATGTCTTTCTTATACGGGATTAACACTTCTTTCAACCAATTCTTGTGGTCTAAATTGAGTTCAATTTTCAATTAACATGTAAATAACTTTGCCAGACTTATTATATATAATCATAATCTCTACATAAAAATGAACACATTGTAACCCACTGATAAAAATAAGTGGAAACCATTTTTATTCTACTAAGAATATGGTTGCAAAGAGTTCTTTATTTTATATTTCCTATCTTGCTTGAAACTTACGTACATATATACCCCAACTGGTTGCAAGGAGAAGCCTGCAGTATCATTGCCGGGGAGAAAGAGGGAAACTTTTTTGTTAAATAATATAAAGTACTGAGGTGATAATATATATATATATATATATATATATAGAGAGAGAGAGAGAGAGAGAGAGATTATATATGGACTTAATACAGTATCGTTTATAATATTGGTGGGATGATTGAGGATGATGAGGATGTGGGTTGGGTTTGTGTGGCTAGTTGTATTCATTACTTAATTCATAATTATCAACTCACATTTAATATATAATTAATGAGGAAGAAAGTGGGGCCAGGTGGAACTACCTGGTTGATTAGTGTTGATGAATCATATTAAATATGTGTGAAAGTTTGAAAAAACATCACAAAAGAGTGATTATGATTTGAGCACCTCTCCTATATATTTTTTTAATTCCTAATTAAATACACAAAAGATGTCCCTTTTTAACCACTATCAAAAAGCATCCAGAAAAAGCATTAGGCTATAATCATTGACAGATCAATTTGTGCACATATAGATTAGGGTTTCAAAAACTAAATCTTCTTCCTAGCTTATACATACATACATATATGTATATGTGTGTGTATTGAGTTCCCTTCTAGTGGGATGTGGAGCTTGTTGTGAATAACAAGACGTATTGCGCACTAAAACGACATTATTTTTACACGTAAAACACTATCCGAAAATTATTCAGTCAATTCACAAATGCTCAATCAGTGTTTTGTACAATAAAATGACATTATTTTGGCACACAACATGCAATACACAACAAGATCGAGTAATCCCCTTCTAGTACATATAGATTAGGGTTCCACTTCAAAGTTTATGTCTTACCCACTATTTTGTTCTCTAATTAAGTACAAACTAGTATAAGGAACTACGGTGTGAAAGCATGAGGAATTGTGTGGTTAGGATAATCAAATCAGTTTAATTATTTTCGTGATAATATGATCTTTATAAACAGATCGATGACATGAATATTTAGAGTATTAATCGAGTTTAGACCCTCCAGGGGAGAGAAATTTCTTTGATTTTGACACATTTAAAGTGGAATGCTATAAGTACTCAAGAATATTATTAAAATTTAATTAGTTACGAACTTTATTTCATTTTAAAACTCAACGAAATGGTTCTAAATATTCGACTTTACGATGTAAAAAGCTTTGCCCCTAATTATACGGACAGTTCTCCACTCTTTACCTTTTGAATATCTGAGCCTTATTACACCAAAAATATTTTACAATTCACTTTTCGAATGGTAGATAAACTATCTTTCCATTCATCGATTTTGAAAAATATTCGCCATCGTTGTAGAAGACAAGACACTTGAAATATTGGTTGACCTATACACCTTATCATCATGAAGTGCAATATTGTCTTTTCATATGTTTGGATTTTTCCAATTGATCAAAATTCAAAAGCATTGGTGTCCAAATTACCAACAACCTAAAAGGAAAGGAAAATAAAACAAATAAATAAATAAATAATGAAGAAATCACAGTGTGGGAGGGTTTGGGTTGGGATGAGCTGTCCTATAGTGCATTAGATGCTTTATCTGATGCTTACCTGCTTTGTCTATCTGCCACCCTGGACTCACTCACTCAACCCCCCCNCCCCCCCCCCCCCCCCCCCCCCCAAAATTTACCACTATACCACTGGCCACTCTTTATTTGTTCCGAGTTAATATAAGAACACAAATTATTCGTTCATATTCGGAAACAGATATATTCGAAGTTGTCTGTTAGCCTCATATATATCCGACGATTTCAAACACATCTGTATTCTAATATGCACGTATAATTTGTGTTTCTAGATTTTTTTATTTGTTCCTACCAAAATCATTTGTTTTTAGTTGGAAAATTGAATCCCCTAAAGTTGGAAGAATAATCACATTTGCATTAATTGGTAAAATTGTTCATAAAAAGAGAGAGAGAAAATGCATGGGCATGACCATCATAATATATGAGACGCTGTTGTTTTTGCAGTTTCTGGTCTGCCACTGTATCTCTCATCTGCAAAATGCAGTTTAGAGAGAGAGAGAGAGAGAGAGAAGTATGTGTAGGGTATGGTAGAAGACTGGAAGTGGTGGAATTTTTCTGGGTTATGGATTTTGGGGAGCTCTATTAGCTCAAACACATCGCCATTCAAAACAAATTCTGGGCCACTAAACAATTTTCTCTTAGGAAAGGGGCACCAAACAGGACACGAAAAACACATTGTTCATAGCGCATAGTAGAATTTGTTCCGTATTAAAACGGCGCCATTTAAGACTCTTTTTAGTTAGATTGTTTTATGAAAATCATACTCGTGAGATAGTTTTTACTGAATTTGTTTTCTATCAATATAACATAAATGCTGTTATATCGGTCTATATGATATTGTATAGACCGACACGAGAAGTTCAAAATTTTGTTGATTTAACAGGTGTATTTTTACTGGCCATGTTTTTTCATGCATGGTGTAGTAATTTTGTAACACAAAGGCCATTTTTAACATTCCTTTAAGAAAGATAGAGAGAGGAGAGAGAGAGACCCCACGAGCGGGGCTTCTGATACTGTTCTTCAGGTCCCCCACCTCTTTACTACTCTCTCTCTCTCTCTCTCTCTCTCTCTCTCTCTCTCTCTCTCTGTACAGTGTGCAAAGCTTGAGGGTAAAGAAAGAAGAAGACAAGGGTCAATCAGAAACCCAAAGAACCCCACAAACTCATAGTCCTAGCTTAGTTAGGTCCAGACCCTTCAAAGACTTAAAAAAAGCCTTTTCTCTCTCTTCCCCACTTCTCTCTTCTCCCTCTCTCTCTCTCTCTCTCTCTCTCTCTCTCTAACAGCAAGCCAAGGAGGAGGAGGAGAGGGGTGGTGTGGGGATGATGGTGTTGAATTTGGATCAGCTTTGAACCAACAAAAGAAAATTCCCTAAAGCCCCACTACACATACCCCCACACACCCCACACACACCCATACACATGGAATTAACAGATTTGCAGAACCAACAACAGCAACAGCAGCAGAGCAATAAACAAACCACCGCCGCATCCGCCGCCGCTTCTTCTTTACACCCTCCACCACACCTCTCTCGCCCTTCTCCTTCCTCTTCACACCGTGCAAGCCCTTTCGATGCCCGATCTCATCAATCTCCATTCCTTCTCCCCATCTCCATACAAGCTGGCCTCACCACCACTTCTGCCGCCGCCGCTACCGGTGGAGCTAGTAGAGCATCATCTTCCGTCTCACCTTCTACATCTTCTACTACTGCTTCGACCTCTTCCGCCACACAGCCGCCGCCTCAGCTCGTCGATGCCTCGCTGGCCATCGCCACCAGATCTGACAAGAACAACCAGCAGCTTGCAGTCGCCACCGCTAATCCGCCGAAGAGGTCGACCAAGGACCGCCACACGAAGGTCGACGGGAGAGGAAGGCGGATCAGAATGCCGGCCACCTGTGCGGCTAGGGTTTTCCAATTGACCAGAGAATTGGGGCACAAATCCGACGGGGAAACCATCGAGTGGCTGTTACAGCAGGCGGAGCCTGCAATTATTGCCTCCACCGGAACCGGCACAATTCCGGCGAACTTCTCGACTCTCAACGTCTCCCTCCGGAGCAGCGGATCTACAATTCCCGCGCCACCGTCGAAATCCGCGCCTCACTCGTTCCATGGAGCTTTAGCCCTGGCCCACCACCCTCACTACGAAGAAGGTTTCTCCCACATGTTAGGGTTTCAACAACACCACCACCACCACCAACAGCAGCCGCAACCTCATCTTTTGACAGCAGATCAAATAGCTGAAGCCATGCCTGGCGGCGGGGGAGGCGGAGGAGATGGAAGCGGAGGAAATTCTACCGAGAACTATATGAGAAAAAGATTCAGAGAAGATTTGTTCAAAGAAGAATCAGGAGGAGAAGCATCGGCTGGGCCCGCCTCCCCTTCCAATAAGCAGCAATTCAAGCAACAAGAAGCCGGAGGACCATCATCAAGTATTCTAAGAAACTCTAACATGATGCCGGTGCCTGTGCCAGCAACCGCTATGTGGGCTGTGGCTCCCGCACCCACCACCGTAACTGGAAACGCATTCTGGATGCTTCCCGTCACTGCTGCTGGCGGTGGTGGCGGTGGCAACAGTCAATCCTTGGCCGCTACCACTGCCACGTCAGACGTCCAGCCTCAGATGTGGCCTTTTGCCGCCCCACCCGCCGCTGCAAGTGGGAACACGCCGTTGCACTTCATGTCAAGGTTTAACTTTCCGGGCAACCCTGAATTTCAAGGTGGGAGATCACATCCGCTACAACTGGGCTCCATGTTAATGCAGCAGCAGCAACAACAGCAACAGCAACAACCTTCTCAGTATCTTGGGTTGGGGATGTCTGAGACTAATTTGGGCATGTTGGCTGCTCTCAATGCTTACTCTAGAGGTGGGTTAAACATGAATTCTGAACAAAATCATCCATTAGATCAGCACCATCATCATCAGCAACAAAACCAGCCTCAAGGTACTGACAGTGGAGAAGATGATCCAAACAGTTCTCAATGACAGCTTGAAGATAGACCTGGTTAGTTGATCGCAATCCTCAATTCCTACATTCCACGCTTAATTTCCAAAATGGGTTTAGAACTGATGAATATGCTTTCTGGGTATGCAGATTTAGAAGTTAAATTTGTGAAGATTTGAGTGGTTAAGAGTTTGATTTCATGGATAATGATCAACATTGAAGACAGGTACCTTGTTCTCATTTGAGTTCTGTTTGTTAATTTGTTTTGATTTCTTTTGGATTATTTTTTTTTCTACATTGTTGTGGAGGATTTGAGATATTGTAATATGTTAGTTATGGTCCAAAGGGACTAGAAGTGAATAGAGAGAGATTTGTATAGGAGGATATATATATTTATATCTATATCCATATATATATTGGCTTGTGTTTACTACTATATATGTATAATTTGCTTTGTTCCCATGAGAAAGTGGTAAACAAGTAAAAGGATATTGCTATTTGCTTTCCAGAACATCTGCTACACATTTGTTTGTAACTTCCCAAGAGAATGGTATTCGGGTGCTGCAGTATGCTTCTCAAAATTACATCGTTTTGATCTCATACATTTTAATAACAATTTACGTAATAAGCCAAAACGATATAATTTCAAGAACAAAGAGGATAAAATAAAATTTATTTTGCCCACAGGAAACTGCACAACTTCTCAAACTCAGAGAATGAGAGAAGTGGTGTGTTTTTCAATTCCTTATTTTCATGCTAATTAATTCCAAGGAATTTCATTTCAATTTCTGCATGAGATCTCTTAGACATTCAACTTTTGTTTAAAAAATAAGTAATTAATTCAAGAATAAAGAAGAAGTTTGTTCCCCTTCTTGGGATCTAAATAAGAATATATATCTGGTACTATAAAATTGTCACCTCGGGTTCGGGTTCTTGGCCCGGCTCCTCTTCAGTTTCTTATGTCATCAATTTTATTTGTCAGTTTTCTCGAGTTAATTTAAACAATCAAAATTATTTATTTTACACAACTCGTGAAAAATATCAAATCAATGTGAATATATTGTGTGGACTTAGGGTGGTGTTATTCTGTTTTCCCCAATTGTGCATTCACATCTGAGAGAGACTTTTGCTATTGACTTGCACAGTCAATTTCAGGAGACTTTTCTCTGTGTTTTCATAGCTTAATCATTTCCCCACATTATTTATATTATATGTGGGGTGTGGGGGGTGTTTGCACTGGGCCCCTCAGACATTTTCCTATTTATAATAGTGCCCCCCACCTCTTTGTTATTTTCTAGAAATAGTACTACCCTTGTTTCCATAACTTCCAATAGTGATAGCCAACTCATGACAATCACTTAACCCATATGATATCTTATGGATTAGATATGTTGGGGGTATAGATATGTTGGGGACTAAATTGTATATAATTATATATGAACCATATATTTACTTGTATTTCATGTTTGGAGTGATTTTTTTATCTCTTATATAATCCAGCACAACTTGTACATTTTTTGCGTGGTGCTGATGCGGAATCCTGCCACGTCACCTTAACACGATGAACATTGTACAAACTCATATCGTGTGAATAGTGGTATAAGAATCTCAATAAGTATAATGCGTTCAATTTTAAAATTAAAAATAATTTGAAAAATCTACTCGTAATGTACTTTTATCTTCACTTCAAGCAGCGTGTCAGATTGGATATAGATGGTAATCTCCAAGCATGGGATTGTATTACTTTTAATCCTTCCTATATGATGATGGTGGACGAATTGAATTGAACGAGATTAGATTGAAAATCTTTTTAATTCTTATTATACGTTAATGTGGATGGATTAAATTGCATAGCTATATTTTTATACATTCTCCAACTTATTAGGATTCCAAACAGATCCTAGTATATACTGAAAATGGTTTAGAACAAGTTGTTTGGCTATTTTGGCCATGATAAGAACGTTAAAATTAGTAAAAAAAAAAAAAAAATTCACGAATTCAAATATAGTTTACCGCTAGTTTTAGAAAATTTTGGCTTCAAAGTTCTTTTGAACAAGTAAGAAATCGATCAGTGTATTTTCATGAGACACCCTTGATGGAGTAGTTGAGATTTTTGAATTTCTCGTATCGATTTTTGTAAATTTAAAGACATTACAAAATATTTACATACAAGATTTGAATTTCACATTGCAGGAAAGACTTGAATCACATAATGGTCATTTTCTTGGCACCATGAGAAAAGTAATGAATCTAAATAGGGATGAGCAAGGAACCACATAACCCGCTCACACCGCTCGACCCGAGCGGATCTTGTAGGGGAAAATTAATTCGAAGTATACACGGGATTTCAGAAAAAATATATCCGTTGATCATTAATTGATAATTACATAACAAAATCGAAGTTACATAACATGAATCGAAACAAACTAATCGAACTATAAACTATAAAACAGAATATAAATCAATATGAATACGATACTAAACCGAGTCATGTCGATCTTTTCTCCGTCTATCTATCTCTCCCACAAAGAACCCAAATATAGAATTGAATTGTAGAGGAAATGTTATTGGAATTTTCAGTACTTGAAACAATAAAAGCCGGGACTGAATTTATAGAGCCATGAAGGAACTTTGAGCTGTAAAATGGATGGACCTTTAAGTTGTATGAAAATTCTTTGGGTGATAGACATCAATAGCATATGCATGAATAAGACCTTTCGATCGTCGTGAAACTCTCCGGTTATCTCAATTTCATGCACAATCTGATATCTGGCCGTCAATTTCAAATGCGCCAAGGATCTACTAAGAGAAAAAACCAAGGATTTCTATTTTGGGAGTAAATTCATTCCTAAATCGTTGGGAATTGACCCGACCCAATATGTTAACCCCAAAGTCATTGGCGCCCAACACATCTCATCATCTCTCAATTCATCAGGAGCGGAATTATGATTCAATGATTGGAACAATCGAGATTTTTTTCGGAAAGAAATGAGGCCGAATGTAATTTGAGAGAGTCGAAATGTAATTTTTTTAATATTTTTAGAAATTTATACTTAGGTCATATATATATTTTTTTTATTTTTTTGGGGGGGGGGGGTCAAGCCTCCCCGGTCTCTGATTAGTTCCGCCATTGTAAGTCATACTCTATTAACCCTAATCATTGCACATCTTCACTCGAGTCTCAACCATATTCATTGCTATTCTATACGGTCAACATTGGATCATAAGTTTCCAAAATCGACAGTGGAAATATTTAAAACCGGACTCGAATCGGACCAACTGGTGCACATTCCTAAATCAAACCAAAGCCTTTTATAATATTTTTGTGAAAGGAAATTTACATTTAAAAAGGAAAAATTATATGTCGGTTTTTGGGTCAACCTCAGCCGCCTCCATTTCATGACCCATTTTCACACGATAATTAATGGACAAAATTAAACTTTCAACCCTAATATTTCCTAATATATGATTTATGTAACTTTCCCCCCACTGAATTTTTTAAAGTGACCCCAGAAATTTCACGATAAAATACTATTTTATTGACTTTTATATTAGAAAATTTCTTTGGCTCCTCCTGAAAAGTTTTTCATAAAATATCTCCGAACTAATTTAATAGGTGAAATTTACTTGAATATGTAAGGATTTTAAATTCAAGTAAATCTCGTCTATTGTTTTTGACTTTAGAAATATTTTTGAAAAAAAATTTCGAATATTAACCAGAAGAAATACTGAAAACAAAAATTATAGAAAATTTGACCTTCTTATATTTGGGCAATCAAAGTCGGATTGATGAAAGAAAAAATTGCTTGAGAACTTACTGTTTTGGGAAAGGACAAGACATGATGTCATCATTTGTTGAGGTTGTTTTAGTCCTATCGTGGTCACGGGAGGTAACAGTATTATACTTCACTCTCCAATTGGTCCAAAAAAAAAAAATATATATATATAGTGAGCTTCTATTGAGGGATCCCTCATTTTGCTAAAATGAGGACCTCCCATTTCCTGATCAAATTTTGATAATCCGAACCGTTCAATGTTTTTAAAATATGTTTTTAAGGGTACTCGCGAGAAATCAACTCAAAATATTACCCGGAAAGACTTGATCCATGCAATTTTT
>JABCMJ010014315.1:0-17416 GCA_014822125.1 Arbutus unedo | reverse complement strand
CCTGTTTTTCATGTCTCCTTACTAAAAAAGAAGTTGAGGCAGCAAGCTGTAGCTAACCCAACTATTCCCCCAGTTAGTGATGAAGGTATTCTACAGATGGAACCAGTTACTGTGCTGGACAGAAGAATGGTAAAAAAGGGGAATCGGGCGGTTGCTCAATGGTTGGTACAATCGTCCAGGACATTTCCTGAGGATGCTACTTGGATTGACTATGAGGAACTCCACTCCAAATTTCCCGAATTTCAGCCTTGAGGTCAAGTCTTTTCTTAAGGAGAAGGGAATGTTATGAACCACACCTGTAACTACCTATAACCTGTAACTACCTATAACTACCGGTAGTATAATTCTGTTAGAATGCTGAGCTGGCATAAATCTGTTAGAAGGTTAGTTAGCTGTATAACAGAACAAACTATATAAGAATAAGGAATATGAGATGTAAAGGCAAGAAATCTGTAATTCAAAATTGGGTATGGAATAAGAGTACCAAGCACTCTTCTCCATTTGTATCTGTTTCTTCTTCTAAGTCACTACACATAAGCATATATTCGTGCTGATTTTGTGGTGATTTCTTGCCTATCTTGCTGCTACCGTTTTGGGATTATTTCCCTCAATGGTCACATGTGTTTGTATTTATACATAGGGTGTTGTGTTATAGAACCCATGAATAAGATTTCTCCTCCCTTCTCTAGTGTATTAGGTCACCAAAGACCGAACCACGTAAATACTATTTCTTCTTTGTAATCTTCACAACAATATTATGTATCATACGAAACATAACTCCTTTCAGACACTCTTTTAAGCCAAAAGAATTGAACGTCAAGGTGGAAAAAAACAAAAACCTAGAGAGAGAGAGAGAGAGAGGACGATGAGTAATTAAGGTGCTTACTTGAGGGAGAGATAGGGGAGGTGATTGGTGAAAGAGACTGAAATGAAGCTATTTTGATCTAGTGAACAATCCAATCCGCAATATAGTTTCCAAGCGATGCTTGGAGAGCGGGTAAGAACACCCCGTTTAGAGAGAGAGAAGAGGTGTAACTGTTGATATTGGACTCCTCCTATAAATGCACAAAGAAATATCAGAGAGAGAGAGAGAGTTGGGGGAACCGGGGAAGGCTGATGGGAGTGGTGCAGGCGGCGCTTGTTGGATACAACGCCAGTTGTGTATAGTATTTAGCGGGAACTTTATGTTTGTTTTTTTTTTTTTCTTTTTTCTTTTTCGAAGAATTAAGGAAAATCGAGCGTGTTTGAAGTAAAGTTATCAATTTTGTACCGGTAAGTGTATTAATTTTGTTATTAGTACGGTACATATCGGTATCGGTGTGTATCGGTATACTATTTTAGATTTATCGCTAAAATTAGTATACATATTTTAAATAATATTTTTTAACAAAAAATTATATTAAATATAAAAAATAAAGAATCACAATTTAAAAACAAATCACCAAATATTAAAAAAAAAAAGATGAGTTACTCAAAAAAATATTAATTAATTTTTTTATTTTTTTAAATATAGACCGGTACAGTACAATACCGTTCGGAACTGGCCGGAATAGCCCGGAACAGTGACCGTAACGGTACTCTAGTGGTTCATACAGTTACGAGAGTGGTACGAGATGGGATTGAGAACTTTGGTTTGAAAGAAAGGAAGGGAAGTGAAGCAAAAATTAAGAAAATTTGTATTACCTTTTTTGGTTTGCGATAAAAGAGAATAAAAAATAGCAAAATATTATATCTAGCCCATTAAAATACATTGTAATATTTTACATTTTTTTATACATTCTTTTTAAATTAGTTTTTCTTTCTTTTCATAAGTTTCGAAGTGTTATGTTGAATTTGAAAATTATGAGAAGAGAAGAGAATGGGATAGTAAACATTTGATTTCAAAGTTCAAAATAGAAAGACAAGAAATAGAAAAAATTAGGGTCATAGCAATAGAGGCAGCTTGTAGAAAATGCTAATCATTCCCTTAACTTGAATTTTTAGTTTTTAAAGTCATTTGACATGATTGTTGTTTTTGTATTTACAAATTCAAAACCCTTTTATATTACAAAGTCATTTGACATGTTACAAATTCAAAACCCTTTTATAATTGATTTACGAATGTTCTCTCTCTCCTCTCTCTCTCTCTCTCATTTGTAGGAGTTAATATTGTAACCCTAAAACCTACATGCTAAGTAGGAAAATCGACGATCGAGAAGGTCTTCTCATTTATGTCCTTGTAGTCTCCTCCTTGGCTGCTTGGCCAAAGCAGTTCTTCGCCCAGAGGAAGCGAGTTCCTTCCTTATCCAAATAAGGGCATGGGTCATCTAAGGCGGGGGCATACGAAGGAAGACGCCTACTGGGAACGTGCCACCTTGTGTATGGATCTGAAGGGATAGAGTCTATATCCATATGGATAAAGACTTTCAAACGGCGGAAGGTAACGACTATCATAACCCCATGGAAGCAAACCCCAAGTAGGAATCCATAAGATAAGGAGGTACAAAAACGCACTCTAAATGGACAGTACAGGCGGTCTATCATTATTGTAATATTTCTCATCTTATTTCTTCTCCAAAAAATGATAATTTGATCTAATTTAAGCATCGAATGGGTATTGAATGTCACCACACACGTGTCATAGTTTTCTTGTAGGTCATTGCTCCGAGGAGCAACAATCAGAGACATTATCAGTTGGCACCGTCTGTGGGGTGATTGTCATTTTGACATCCCGAAATATAAAAGGCTTAATTTTTTCACTGATAATTCTTTGATGGCCCGTACTTGATTGATGACCCGTACTTGATTGATGGCCAATCAAAATAAAAACTAGAATAGTATCACATGCAACGTGGGTGCCCTAATGGAAACAAAGACCCTCCCGTTGTGGACAAACGGGATGCCCTGCCGCGGGGAGGCACAGAGTGAAAATTCCGGTGTTAACCCAACATAGTTCCACAATCTTTAAAAGTAGCTTAAGATGATGGACTAGGGGATGCAACAACTTCTCCAACAAAATATTGCCTTCTTGCAACAGCTTCCCAAGGATCCCTTGTGTCCGTTATAATTGAGTGAGCTCCCTGGGGATCAAGTCAAGCTCATAGCCAAGTGCAGGGCCCTGTGATAGGGAACTAGCGACACCCTAATCAGCAAGACCTTTCAACAAAACGATCAGATCCGAAAGCTAAAGGCAAAATTGGATGGCTTGGAAGAGCAAGTGAAGGGAAAAACACTGATTATGGTGGAAGAACTAGTCCAAAAGACTGATCTCCCATTCACCGCGCAAGTTATGGCAGCACCTTTGCCCAAGAAGATCCAAATGTCGCAGATGAAAAGTTTTGATAGAGCCAATAACCCCCTGGATTATTTGGAAACCTACAAATCCCTTGTGCACCTCCAGGCAATCCCAGATGAATCATGTGTAGAGCTTTTCCGACCACCCTAATAGGGATTTCCCAAACGTGGTTCAATAAATTGAAACCAGGTATGATCGGAACCTTTAATCAGTTAAGCAAGGATTTTGTCGGTTATTCCATCGCCGGACAACATAATCAGAAGCCTGCCACGTACTTTCCCTAGGATTTCCTAACTCCAGCTCCTCTCCACTTCCTTCTATCATTATCTCATCATCAACGAGTCTAGTTTGTTAGCGTTCTTCTTGTATTCTGATCAATTCACTCAAATATTTTCTCCTCCTCTTTCTACATTCCTTTATTTTAATTCCACCATCAAGTTTATGCCTTCCATCTTATCTGTTACAGCTATTCCTCAGTTACAGGTTGAATATTCTTCTTAAAGGTTTGTTTTTGTCGCATTGTTACAGATTTTAATTGGGCTTGTTCAGTACCCCTATTTGTAAGATGGGCCACACTATTTTCCTTATAACCTTCTAGACCCAATGACTCATCCACCCTCGAGTCTAAATCATTGGCATTTTTCTTAGAGCATGCAACATCATTAATATCACACTCCTCATTCCTGATACAACCCACCAGTGAATTTAAGCCTTCCTTCATTGCTTACTCTGCATGTGTTATTTTCCCCATGCCCTTTAAGATTACCTCCACCTGAATTTGTTGAGTAAGATATTTTGGCATCTACCCCATTGGGAGCCTTGCTGGCTATCCTCATTGCCACCTAATCATCTACTTCTTTGCCTATCTTTAAGCTAAATTCTAGATAGTTCTTCATTTTTATAGGCTCTTGACTGGATTTGAGTTCCTTCGCATATACCCCTACTTCTTCCTTTTAATGCTCAAACAGATGTCTTCGCCAATACCTGTTATTGAATTTGTATTAATAAGAATGGTTTCTTTTTCCAAGGAAGTTCCTTTTATGGCTTCTTCATCTACAGCCAAAAGGGTTTCGTGTGTTTTCCCTTTGGCTTGGTTCTTTTGGTGGGGCATTTTTCCTTGTATTCTTTATTTTGCCTTGTTTCTCATTTGGTAGGTTCCTTGCTAACCATAAGAAGTGTTTGCACATTTTTTGTGTCTTCAATAAATTTCTTCCTTGCTGAGCAAAAAAAAAAAAATCATTAATACACCACCCATCTAATGGAATTCCAAAGCAAGATATCTAGACAACCTCTCTATACTTGTTGGTTCTCCATTCCATTCTTTGATATTATCAAACCATCTTCCCAACCACTTTTCATTGATAAACCTATCTCCCATAATTGTACTCCCCAAAGTCAAAAGAACGAATCTACCTTCCATTGTCCTCACTTTTCAATTCTTCAATAGACACCAATTTAAGCAATCTAGCCATTGCACTTCTAAAGAGCCACCCATTTTCAATTGGTCGGATCTCAATGGTTTTATTTCATTTGTTGAATCAATTCTCTCTCTCTCTCTCTCTCTCTCTCTCTCTCTCTCTCTTATTTTCTCTCACCTCTATTAGCAATCTGAGCATAAGACGTTCCCTTCTCAACCAAGTTACTAGTATCCAAAACAATGAGATTTTCTTTAGTGGCAGTCTGAACATGCATGAACATCCTTATTGTTGTTAGAAGGGCTCCAAATTCTACGTTTGTATGCATTACCTTCAAATATAGCTGACATGACCACCAACTTCTTATCTTCTATAGAAACTCCAGTGGCCTTCAACACAGCTAACCCTGTCAAAACTGAGCATCTAAATCTCATGAAGCCAAACCTGTTACCTTTTCTATTCCTCTTGGCATGAATAAAAGCATCACAAATCACTCCATAGTTGTTAAAAGTTCTTTTTAACCATGTTGCATCAGGTCAATCAGAAATGTTGTCAACATTCAGAGTAAATATTTCAAATTCCATCCCATTTCCCCATTATGTCTTCTATGTTTGTTAAGCACTTGAATCTAACCTTGGTTCTGAGTGTTTTCCCCCCTTATCGTCATTGTGTCTTTCTCTCCAACTCTCTCCCTCATTAGGCACCCTTTCCTCTCTCCTATTTTCTCTTTCTAGAACCATTTTTTGATAGTTTAATTTGGTATTTTTTTTTTCTTTTTTCAAGGTAAGGTACATAAGAAAGATAATTCTGTCTTCTACTAGGGCACAATGTTCTTTTATAAAATTATCGATGCTTTAATGAACTCATTGAGTCGCTCAAGTTCCATGCGATAAATTTGGATATGTCGCTCTTGCTCATAGATCCGAGTATGCTGCTTTTGATTATTTAATTTTTATTTAACGTTTTATTTTACAAGATGATAATAGTTCTAGATCCTAACTTAAATATAAATTGTTAATTATTTAACAACAACAAAAAAAATTACACCAACAACATAGATTCCTCCATGAACGTCCAAACAAATTAACTATCGAGGGGTGGGTCTTTAGAGATAAATTTATGCATTTTGTATTTTTCAATTTGCATTTTGACTGTTTGAAAATGTACAGAGAAATGAAGTGCAGAATGCATAATCTTCAAATCAGGAGCTTTTCAAAATTCTCTACACAAACTTTCACACAACTCTTCAGTAAAATTTATTTTGCATATTTTCATCCTTACACTTTAACAGAGTTTAATTATAATATAAAAATCTATATTTTATCATTTATAATTAAAAATCTAAAAAATAATTGGCTACCAAACACTACCTCTATTTTATTTTTTCTGTGCCATCCCCTCCAATTTTTTTTTCTGCTGCAGACAAAATGCTGGGTCCCCTCCTTCCAAAACCCTAATGTTGATTTTTTTATAGGACTTGCTAATTATTATCCCTACACATAAAGACAAATAAAAGTGGATATTAGTGCACGTTTTATTAATATTTATGCATATTCATGAATATCAATACATAATCTATGAATATCGATATATTTTTTACACATTATTTATTGCCTAACGGGCTGTGATTATCATTTTTCTTTTTTATATCGTGCCCAAAACTTCCCCCTGGAAACTCCCTTTGTCCAATATAACTTTACTCTTTGTACCTTTCTAAGAGCACTGACCAAATATTTTCCTTTAAAATGGGGATTCCTTTGTTAACTTTCCATTTGTATGTTTTGTCTACTCACAGCCGCTGGGCTCTACTTTCCTTGTTTTTTTTTGCGAGTGGGAAAATAGATATTACTATTTTATGTGATTTTTGTGTATTTTGATTCTTTTTAAAGAGAGAAAACGTATTATGTGTTATACATGTACTTAATAAATTACACTTATATTATGTACGGGAGTATAAAAAACTCTCAATAAATTACAATTTAAAATTAAACGTCAATTTGAGAATTTTGTCGAACAATAAAGCAGAAAATTAAAGAGAGAAAAGCATGCACAAAGTTTCCACATAAAATTTTCTTTAATTTTTTTGTTAAAATTAAAAACTATGACATGTGGAGATACTTTAAGTGTGTGTATATATAAGCCCACTGACTGGATTGGTATCAAATTTTAAAAAGAAAAGTCTTTCGTTCCAGAAAACAGAAAACTTTTTAAGAAAATTTTTCTAAATTCAAAATAAATGAACTCAATTTACTTAAGTGTGTGCACTTTCAAATTGAAATAAATCTTAACCCTTAATGTTGAATTTGAAGAAATTTTTAAGAAAAAATTTCTGTAACCCTAATACTATTCATCTTAAAATGGTCATATAAACTCCAAATTTAGGTAATGTGGGGATTAGATTAGCTGCTTCTCTCATTCGTTATCGATGATAAGCTTGGTCCCACATTTTACTCAACGTGATTGGATTATGTTTATACAACATGTAAAATTATGCAAGCTTAGATTTCAGGATTAATTTCTGCGCTTTTATCTCCAACGGCTCACATATTGATAAATTCTTGCAAATGAAATATTTGGATGTTAACGACCGAAAATATGGTTAGAGTTATAAAATTAAGCATAATTAAGAACTAAAAATATATAATATTGGAGTTTAGCATCTCAATGTCCAACCCATCTAAATTTTTTATTAAATTATTTTGTATTTGTTAATTTTACCTCAAATTTTATAAATTGTTAATTTGTCTTCACAAGAGTCAAGTAAACAACAACAACAAAAAATATTACTAAAGAGCTTGAAAAAACTTGCTAAATACGAAAATGATCTAAAACAGAGAATTATTTTTAGATGACTTTTGCATGTGAACTTCTCAAGTTTGGTTCAGATTTTTTTAATTTTTTAAGAAATTTCATTGTAATGAACCAATAAGAAAAAAACTGCAGATGAATGGTATGTAGAGCAGAATAATACCAAAAAACATGGTATCAAGTTTTCAAATTCCTATAGTATGATATTATTCTCAACCAATATTCCATAAAAATGATAACCACGAAATATGTGGATCGCTTTGCTCTTAAAAATAGCAAGTTATTTTAGTACAAGATGCAAGCAAAATTAACCAAGTACTCTTATTAAACATTTTGCAATAAATTCGTGTAAGTCAAGTTCTACAAGAAGCAAGTTGTTACTACAACACAAGTGCAAATAAATTTAACTAAATTAACAAGTGCACCATTAAATAGAAAATACATGACACGACCACTCACTAGCCACAATATTTTGACTACACCTTACTGCAAATCAAATTCTAAAAGGAGCAAGTTATTACAACAGAAGGTGCAAGCGATTTTAATTAAAGGAGCAAGTGCAAGAGTACGTGATCAGAACGTTTTTCGTCGTTTTGCAACCAGAACAATAGATCATCTGTTTTCATATTGATTTCATTTTTGTGCATATCAGAAAATTCACACAAGCGTCCGCACACACACAAAACAAACAAAAAAATAAATATTAAAATGAAAATAATAAAAATCGAGAGCAATTCATCAAACAAGGTCAGTGTGTTCTCCATAAAATGAGCTCTAACTATAGAGTGAAACACCTAAAGAAGGACACCTCAATGCAGATTATGGAGCCATAATTCTTTAGAAGACCACAAAACACAGTAGGGCAAAGATTTGAACAGGGGTGGCAACTTGAGTATGGATCCACAATGATGTAACCAAAGTCTCAGTATGGGTTGGTTGGTTCTTTAGAAGACCACAATCACTCATTTCTACCAACTAATCCGACGACTCAACCAACAACAGTTTATCTACAAGGATGGATCTCAACCCGCGGGGGACAGAGAGGCTGTGGCTTTGGTTACATTCCCACATGCAACAATTTTGATTCTCCTTAGCTTCCTTATCAGAAAACTGGTTAAAAAAACTACAGGGAAGAATTTTCTTGGCAACCAAGAAATGCAAACTTGGTTTGCCAAGCAAAGTATATGCATATAAATAAGTATCTTGCAAGCACTATCCAGAAAATTAGATCCTCCAAAACTTAATAAGAAGGAAGACAAGAAAGAGATCCTCCAATTTCATTGATGCTTTACGACTGAAAGCTAATGTAGAACATTATGATTTGCCACACACTACGATTTGCAATATTCAATATCCAAAGTTTAACATATCAGGAGGCATCTGACAGACTATATGCTCAACTTAAATACTGAACACTCAGGCCCAAGTAAACTACTCAAAATGAGATGATACAGAGCTCCAACAGAGAGAGCGTATCCAAGGACAAGGTACAAGAAAATTATGGGAAAGAACTGGGGTAAGCTGCACCTTTTTTTTCTTCTTTTAATTCCTTTCCTCCAACTTCCTTGGTGAGAATAAACTGATGAATACAGTAGTCTATGCTGAATTGACATGATAGTGATAAATAATCTCACGGTTAGACCATTCACGACACAATACTGCCAACAAACCCCATCACGCCATGAAAGATGAAACTGAAGGATGAAAACAGGAATGCAGTCAATGCAAGCTTTGAGCAAGCTATCAACAGGTGTCCAACAGACTAAAACTGTATATTCAACACTTGGATTTATAGTATTCACCATCCAAACTTTAACCTATCAAATGGTATCCTACATACTAGATGCCCAACGTATAGATTCAACTTAAAAGTGCAGGACCACACAAACTACTCAAACATGATGGATTGGAGTTCCAAATAGACTTACACAATCCAAGCGCAAGGTATAATATGGACAACTTGGGTAATATCCACCTTTTACCTTTCACTCCTTTCCCCCGCTTCTTCATCGTAGATATCTAAATAAACCAATGAAAATGGTAGTCTCAGTTGAACTAACTAGCTATGGAGAGAAGGCTTATACATCATAACCCTGTTAAACCATCCCAATTGTAATACTCAATGAGCCACAAATGATGCCCAAAATGCCCAAAATTCCACGTCGGACCATAGAAGACATTAATGCACAACCAAACAACAGGGTTACATGACTTTGAGATTAAGCTTAATGTCTTTTCAAAAGTTCAGTTGGAAGTTTGTTGATAACCTACGTTGCTATATGTCTAACTGCTGAACAAGTTACATAATCCAGAAAACATGAATATGTCAACTTCTATTTTGAACAAAAATGGTATCACTTTCAGAGGAGCAAAAGTGAAAATGTAGGCTGGAACAGAACTCTTCAATCCTAAGAAAAATTGACAACTAACAATTCCATTTTAATAATGTTGGTTTTCAGACGAGGAACTATCAAGACTGAAAATGCAGGCAGGAAGTGAACTCATCAAGCCCGAAAAAAATCAGAATTAAGCAACTGGATTTAACAGTGCTCGTTAACAAACAGGGATTGATCACACTATTATGCAAATTACATTCCACTGATTTCATAAATCTGTCTAATACAATGCAAGTCCACTAACATACACCAGATTCTTGGATTCTATCTATTAACTTTCCAGTATACAACCTAAATTCATTTCATACAAAAGAAATAATACATTGATGTACCCCATCCATTTAGGATAAAGCAAGCATGAAATGACAATGAAGTTAGTGAAAACTCAAACGATTAAGATACTTAATGATTTCACTGCCCAACCCCATTCAAAATAAGACTCAAAATCAGGACTTGACATAACAACTAATCAACAATGAGAAAGGCACTTAACAGAGCAAATACCTCACACACGAATACAAGACGTATCAAAATCATCAGGAGCAACTCGGGCAATCCAATTGCTAAGAGTCCTCTTAATATCTGAGTGATTAATGTAAGCCAATTCATACATGCTACACAAATTCACCACAAGGGTTTCATTCAAAGCCACAGTAGGTACCCTCTCCAATGCACTTTCCAACACACTGATCGAACCTGACAACTCCCTCAAGTACATCAAGCATATCGCCTTGTTATTGACTGCCACCACATCCGAACCATCCCTCTCAATACACTCCTCGTATTCCCTCACCGCCGATTGATAATCCTTCCCAACCAAATAGACCAATGCCTTATTCCTACTAACAAGGTTTCTGAACTGGACCTCGTCCATTTTGTCCTTCACTAATCCCTCAATCTTATCGAATGTTGCCTTTGCTCCCTCCAAATCCCCAAATTGCAACTGAATGGAACCTAGTTTTGACAACAAAACTGGATTTGTTTTATTTACATCGCCATTCTGAGTAGTCAAATCTTTAATCAAATTCAAACACACCCCGAACTCTTTGTGACTCAAATGGTGACTAATTATCGAATTAATCACGAAAACCTCGCGTTTCCTCCACAGTTCCGCGGAAACACTAGAACTGTTGGGTAAGGATTCGTCACTCAATTTGGTCCTCACGAAATCGAGAAGCGTGTATAACCGATCTAGCGTTTCGTTACGCTTACCGACCTTCGACGGGAGTTCAGCGTGGAGCCAGCGGAGGGCGAAGGGGACCATGGATCCGGACCGATTCGGGTAATCTTGAGGGTGAAATTGGTAAGTGTACGAAGGGGAGTCGAGATCTGCGTCGAGGGAGTCGAGTTCCGCAGAGGCGTCGGGGTAGCGGCGCAGCTTGGTGAGGGCGAGGACGTTGTAGGACAGGTATGTGAGGTGTTCGTGCGGCTTGGAGAGAAGAGAAAGTTTTCGCGCTCGAGCAACCTTGTCGAGGATCGAACGCCATGAGCCTCGAGAGGCGAGGTCTTGGAGAGAGGAGAGCTCGTAGCAGAGGTCGTTTAGGGTGCCGAACTGGTTGGTGAGAGGGTCTTCGGTGGAAAAGAGATGAGAGAGGGGTTGTTGATCAGCGGCGGTTAGAGGTTGTTGGGGTTCCGGTGCGTCGACGGCGTCCATTTTGACCGGCGGGGAGGAGAGTGCTATAGTACGTGGATGGCGGTGTTAAGAACGAATTAAGAGTGGGGCTGCGAGAACTATCCGAATTTTTTATTCCGAAAACAGAGATCACATCTCAAACTATAAAACATAATTATTATTTGCATTTTTTAGTCACATAGCGTATTTATCCGGTGTGAACAAATTATACGCGTTTTATATTTGCATATTATCTATAAATACATATGTTGGATTTGTGTATTAGTTAAGTACGTATTTTAGATTTATGTATTACTAAATATAGTTCCGAATGCAAAACACAAATATAATTTGTGTACATCTACATATAAATTACCGTGACAGTAAAAATCACACAACTTTAAACTCAACAATAATACACGAATAGTACTCATATTTTATCCTAATTTTATAAATAATTTAACATCTAACTTATTTCCCGCGTTAATTTTTGGAATAACCCTAAGTGACATTTTGATGTGGTTTCACACGACGGAGGGTGAACAAAATTTGTTTACTCTAAAGTAAATAAAACTGGACTCGACAAGTCAGTAGATGGTATAGTGTGCTGAAAAAATGTTTAAACATGAATAAGAAATTGTCACTAAATAATTGTACAAAATCTTTGAAGATTTTGATCTAAACCAATTTTAATTTTGGGGCTAGGCCTAAATAAAATTTTCCTTATGTGTTTGTTTAATCCATATTGGGATAGGGCCCAAAAAAGAAAGAGAAAAGTAGGGGAAAAATCGGTTCGGGGTTGGTCCCTTCGGTCCAATATTTTCACGGACTGATTCAATTCGGTCTATTTTTTTCCAAACCGATCCCGACCGATTTATTGGTTCGGTTCGGGACAGGTTAAATTATTTTGGAGATTTTGGAAATTTCGGTCCGCCCCCGAGTGGGCAATGTTAAAAATTTATTTTGAGCCCATTCGGTCCAAATTCACCAATAATATACAAAATGTATTACCAAATGGGCTTTCATTCAAATTTTTTTCATCAAATATCAATTGGGCACACTTTTAAAAAAAATTCATCTATTTTTCTACCAAAATAGTAAAAACCCCATAATCAAAAATTACAAAAGCCAAACGCAACACTAACTTTCGATTATATCCAAATCAGTTCGGTCCAAGTCGGTTTGGTCCAATACCATTTGGTCCACTATCGATTTGGTTCAATCTAGTCAAAATTCTAGAAAACTTAGACCGAACCGAATATATTTTGAAAAACTTTTTTTGGACCGAGACCGACCGAATCTCATTGTGGAATAACCAAAGACCGAACCAAACGGTCGATTTTTTTTATTTTTCTTTCACCCCTAGAGAAAAGTAGTTTTATCTCAAAGGTTATGTTAGTTTGGGTAAAGTGGCTCTTTGAATAGCCACTATGTCTCCAAAAAGACATCAACATACCTATATAAAGGGAAGTTCTCCTTTCATTTTAGATTAGAAAAAATCATAATATTCTAGTGCACTAATCATATCATTTATTTTTTGCATTCTTTCCAAGAGTTCTATATAATTTTGGTTCACTTGTCAAGTAGACTGAAGTGCAACTTCTACGCTTCGATAATCGTTGTATTCTGGAAAGCATTCGTCCGCAAATCTATTGGCACCAGTGTGGGGAGCGATTTTGTTTTAAGAACATAGTATCAAATACTAGCCTCAATTGCTAAATTTCAGAACCCTGAATTTGGCCCTGTAAGTTTCTGTTTTTTCTCGTTCGAATATAACTGTTGTTTTTAACTTTGTGTTCGGAAAATTTCTTACCGGTGTGCAGGTTTCTAACAATATTAAAGTAAAATATCTTCTTAAGTGAAAAGCCGCATCCGGAAAAAAAAAAAAACTTAACTGCAATTTTTCCTAAACATCTTGTTGGAAAAATAATTTGGAAAAACATAATTTTAGCTAAATTTGAGCTAAAATAAAAGTGAATTACACATATTTTTATGTGTGGATCTAATTGGCAATGTGTTTACATACATATGGAGCTTAAAATTATATATTTGGTTGGGCAAAATTATTTATACGTGAATTATAAATTGAATTCAATGTAGGCTCCAAAGATTAGAAATTTTGGATGAAAAAAATTTTTAATCCCACATAGGAAAAATGTGGAACTTTCAAGCGGCTTATATAGCTTAACATTGGTTAAGAGTTTGAGTCCCAAGAGGCACCCCACTTTTGTGGATGGAGAAAGACTTAGGTAGCATGGGCTTTGGCCTAAACTACTATGCACGCGCCGCCACCGGCCGGGCCGGATTCGGATCATTTAGATACTATTCTTTTTATTGAAAATTAAAAAGAAAATTTATATAATTAATTAAATTAATTTTCTTTTAGAATTTTATTTATTGGATCCGGTTAACCCGTTTGAATCAGCCTGTCTATTTCCGGCCCGCGTGACCCAACTGGACCGTTTTTAACCCGTGTGCTGCAATCGGATTTGACTGTTGATTTTGACCATTTCAAGTCCCAACGGCTGTGACCTTTTGGCCGAACCATTGCACCCAACCAAACCAGCTTATTTTTTCGGACCAAACTGGTGCAACTCTTGGGCTGAGTTGCACCTTTCTATAGCCTATAAATTAGAGGCTTCCCACACCATTTCAGAATACAGAAAAATTTCGTGTCACATACTCTTGCATTCCATATCATACTGCTGCATAATACCATTCGACAGAGAGAAGTGTTGTACACATTTCGATTTGACAGACTAGTAGTTTGCAGTGCTGCTACTACTAGTATAAATTGTTGCGTCCTGGGAGACAGACGTCAATTCATCTCGTAGCACCATAGCAATGACGTATTTTGTCTTAAGGATATTGTGTTCAATACAAATCTCGATCAGTAAGTGTTTGCATTCAACAAATTCGTCCACCACTTGCTACGTCGCTAGAATTTGTTAAAGATCTAAGTAAGTTTCTGCCTTATTATTTTCTATTATTTTTCTGTCTTTTACATAAACAGATTATTGATAGTTTGCATAACAATCTTAAGACAAAATATATATTTTCTAAACTATTACAAATCTGTTCTTAACAGAATTTTTAAACAGTTTACAATATATTTTTTGCAACATTATTTATTTTATAGATTCTGTTTAATCTGTTCTATGAAGGTACAAAAATTAATATGGTGATTCAATTCTGTTTTCATTAGACAGATTTTTTATTTTTCTACAATCTATTTTTTATGTAGACATAATTTCTTCTTCCAATTTGTTATTTAGATAGAATTTTTTCGTACATTCTGTTCTACACATTTGTTTTATATTCACAACGATTGTTTGGTTGTGTTATTTAAGATGAAAGAAGTGTAGCAAACTCCTACACCCGCTAGTTCTAATAGACCAACAGTGGCAGTTGCGATACCAACTGCGGTTTCTATGAATTACGGGGAGAAACCCGAGAAGTTCAATGGAACAGAGTTTAAGAGATGGCAGCAAAAGATGCTATTCTATCTTATAACTCTTAACCTTTCGAGATTTCTCCGTGAAGATGTTCCAACGTTGACAGAGAGTAATTCTGATGCACAGAGCATTGCAGCGGTGGATACATGGCAGCATGCCGACTTCCTATGTCGGAACTATATTCTGAACGGGATGGATAACACATTATACAATGTTTATAATCCACTCATGACGGCCAAAGAACTCTGAGATTCTTCGGATAAAAAATACAAAATAGAAGATTCCGGTTCGAAGAAATTCGTGGTCGGTAAATTTTTGGACTATGTGATGAGTGACTCCAAAAATTCATGCCGAAGGTATGTCTCTCAGTGAATCTTTTCTTGTTGCTGCAATTATTGAAAAGTTGCCACCCGATTGGTGGAATTTCAAGAACTACTTGAAACACAAGCGCAAAGAATTGAAACTCGAAGAACTGATAGTTCATTTGAGAATTGAAGAGGATAACTGTGTTTCTAACAAAAAGGCTGGCAAAAATCCAATGATGGCCAAGGCCAATGTGGTGGAACAAGGCGGAACATCTAAGAAAAGGAAGCATTCTGGCCAAGGTTCGAGTCAAGGCTCGAAAAGTGGAGAAAATAAGAAGTACAAGTTCCAAGGGAAGTGTTTCAAGTGTGACAAATAAGGACACCGTGCAGCGGACTGTCGTAGCAAGCCAAATGATGAAAATGCTCACAAGAAACCTGCACAAGTCAATGTGATCGAAGTGAAGATTCTCTACGATAATGTTGAAGACTTATGTCTTTTAGCAGTTGTCTCTGAAGTGAATTTGGTAGGATCTAATCCCAATGAGTAGTGGGTGGACACTAGTGCTACCCGACACATATGTTCTAAAAAAAAAATGTTCTCCTCCTACAATGAGGTGAACAACGGAGAGAAACCATTCATGGGTAACTCGTCTATTTCAAAAGTTGAAGGCGATGGGAAAGTGATACTCAAAATGACTTCGGGAAAGGTACTCACTCTCAACAATATGGTGCATGTTCCAAACATCTGTAAAAACTTAGTTTCTGGATCTTTGTTGAGTAAGAATGAGTTTAGGCTAGTATTTTAGTCCGATAAGTTTATACTCACTAAAAGTGATGTGTATGTAGGAAAATGATACATGAGCAATAGGCTCTTTAAACTAAATGTAATGACTGTTGTACCAACTATGGCTATGAATAAAAATATCACATCTTCTGATTATATCGCTGAGTCTTCTAATATTTGGCATGGTAGATTAGAACATGTGAATTTTGAAACTCTAAGAAAATTAATAAGTTTGGAATGTTTGCCTAAGTTTAACATTGATCCAAATCATAAATGTGAAATTTGTGTTGAAGCAAAATTAATAAGAACTTCTTTTCAGTCTATACATAGAAATACTGAACCGTTAGATTTAGTGCATACTGACATTTGTGATTTCAAGTCAATCCAAACAAGAGGCGGTAAAAAGTATTTTATTACTTTTATCGATGATAGTACTCGATACTGTCATGTTTACTTGCTAAAAAGTAAGGATAAAACTTTAAAAATGTTCAAAGTTTATAAGAATGAAGTTGAAAATCAAATTAGCAAAACAATCAAGGTAGTAAGGAGCGACAGAGGTGGCGAGTATGATGCACCTTTTGGTGAGTTCTGTAAAGAACATGGCATTATACATCAAACCACCGCTCCTTATTCTCCTCAACAGAATGGTGTTGCTGAACGCAAAAATAGAACATTGAAAGAAATGTTTGGTGCTATGTTGATTAGTTCTGGATTATCACAGAACATGTGGGGGGAAGCAGTGCTATCCGCAAACTACATTCTTAATAAGATACCCCGGAAGAAAATCAATAAGATACCGTATGAATTATGAAAAGGCTGAGCATCTACCTATAAATTCTTAAAAGTATGGGGGTGTCTAGCAAAAGTAGCAGTTCCAGTACCTAAACAAGTGAAGATATGACCAAAAATTGTGGATTGCATATTCATAGGATATGTTGAGCATAGTAGTGCATATAGATTTTTGATACACAACTCAGAAATTCCAAATATGCATGAAAATACTATCATTGAATCTATGAATACATATTTCTTTGAAGATGTATTTCCTAAAAAACTTCAACTTAAGGCGACTTCATCCAAAAAGACTATTGATACCACTAAAAGTAGTCATCAATATGTTGACGCTGAAGATGATGAAGAACCTAGACGTAGTAAACGAGCTAGAACTTTAAAATCGTTTGAACCATATTTTCTAACTTATTTGCTAGAAAATGAACTTCGAACTTTTAAGAAAACAATGTCTAGCCTTGAAGCACCTTTATGGAAAAAGGCTATAAACAGTGAGGTTGAGTACATTCTGCAAAATCATACATGAGAACTAGTGGATTTTTCACCAGGTAGTAAACCTCTTGGATACAAATGGATAT
>JABCMJ010014313.1:0-21223 GCA_014822125.1 Arbutus unedo | reverse complement strand
TAATCTCAAACGAGCTTTAATCGAGTTGAGCGTGAGAAGTTTAAAACTTTATTTGTGACGGCATGCGAATTTGAACTCGAGTAGTTTGGTTTGTTTGTAAACCCTAAATGTCATCTGTTGTGTCATCAAATATTATCACCAATTTACTTACACTATTCACGCATGTTTCATATGTCTTTTCAGGTTGTGTTTTTTTATTAAAAAAATTATGCACTTTCTTCTAAATTAAGATTCCATGACAAATAATTCAATTAATTAATTAGGCAGTGTCATAAACAAACAAGATATAGGAGAAGTATGGTACAAATAGGGTCCTGCCATATGCACAGTAATATTATATATTTTTATTTATGTTACGTATTATTTTATTATAGTTATAAATAAATTTATTTATGCTTCAAGCACAAATTTTATGGTATATTTACAAAACTAGAATGAGCCTTTTATTTTTTTTCATTTTTAAATTTGTCAATTTTTTATTTTTGGAACGATTGATAATAAATTTATTATTAGATGATAAATTCATATTTTACATTACAAATACTTATATACAAGTCATATTTTTTTAACATTGGGCTTGGCCAAATGGGTCCGAGTGATTTTTTTATTTGTGAACAAAAACATTTAATTTTTTAATTACATTGAGCTTGCCTTATTTGTGGCCCACTGAACAGATTAATCAAAAAGATCGGGCTGGAACTGAACAAATTGAACCAAATGTGACCAAATTAGTTTGGTTTGGTGTCGATTTCTAAATTTCTAAACCAAAAACTCCAATTCGGTCCGAGTTTTTCCATCAAATATTCAAATCGAAACAAACCGACTACATGCCCCTACTCGCTACTCGAAATTGTTAAAATGGTTCTGAATTATCAATTTTCTCAATTCGTTCTTAATTTTTTCATCAAATTAGACTGATTAGATCCCTACTCGCTAATAATTATCATTTTTCTTCTTTATCTTTTTTGGCAGGCTGAAGTATCTGAAGCTCCAATGAAGCAAAAGTACAAAGATCCATAATCCATGTGATTCAATAAGGGCCCATTTTGTTTCAATTCGAAATAGCCAATGGAAATTAATATAATTAAGCTTTTACGTATTTTTTTCTTATTTTAAATGTCACAAACTTTACTTTATGCACCTTTGTATACATGTACCAAAAATTAGTCACTAATTATTGTGACTTAATTTACCCTCATTAGTATGTATTTCCGGTATCTAGGGTTTTTAACTTCAATCTTTGAAGTAACAATTTGTGTTGTATTTATTACGATTCGTAATACGTTAAGATATTTTTTTCGCTATAAAGATTAGTCAGGCCATTACATTTCTCGTTAGGAAAATCTAGGCGACTAATAATCTTGAGAGCCATTTTTTTAATTTCATGTCCAGTCATCAAATTAAAAAAATAAATAGTTTCGATTATTAAAGTGGATGGAGAAGACTTAGGGGTGTTTGTCAACCTTATTTTTGCATTTTTTATTTTTTATTCTGCAATTTTGTATTTTGAATATTTTGGAGCATATTATAAAATTGTGAGACTAAATTGGAGAATGGATAATTCCAAAATCACTTCTGAGTTTTTTTATTCTTGTATAAATTTACACTCTAGTCTTTTAAAAAAATGTATTCAGCATATTACCATCCAAAATACTTTTCAGAAATTTTAATTATAATCTAGAAATTTATAATCTCTAATAAAATGACTGTCAACCACCCCTAGGGCATGTTCATTTGGCAAGAAAAGAAAGAAAAATGAGTGAATATATAATTTTATTTTATTTTTATGTGTTTAGTTAACAGAAAAACTGTTGAACAAATGTCTCTAATTTTTTATATGATTAGTTTTCACTCAAAATATATCTAGCAAAGAATACAAAAAACTTGTAGGAAACTTATTTTTACAGTGCTTTCTTGTACAATTAAGCTATTGGTTTCTTTCACGTCCTACTGTCAAAACCGAATCATAACCGGTTCGATTTCTGTTTAGATTTTTTTAAGATCTAATATTTTGATTTAGTTCATAAAATTGCAAAAAATCAAACCGTTTCACCCCTACTGTTCGGGTGACAAGAAAGAAAAAGAAATGAATACTATTCAAAACCGGATCATAACCTGTTGAGTTTTAATTTATAATTATTTTTTTCCTCAAAACATGTCCCAAAAAAATACACAAATTTGCAAACGAAATTACACTAGTTTTTTATTCAACTAAACTATTAATTTTTAACTTTTTCATAAGTTCCTAAGAGAAATTCTTTGGTCAGGAAAAGTTTCAAAACATTCGTGAATTCTAATTTGATGATGAAATTCATTTCAGTGTAAAATAAATCTTATCCATTAATTTTAAGGGTGAATTACACAGACCTCCCTGAGGTTTACAAAAAGTACAATGGTCTTCCTAAAGTTTTTAAAATTACTCTGACCTCCTTTTTTTTTTAAACTATTATGCAACTACCTCTCTTACTGTTAAAATTAGTCAAACATCATTAGTTATGCTATTAAAATTTCAAGTTTGAAATTTTTTTTGGCATAATAAACTATAATATAATTTCTATTACGGTCGAAAAAACCTATGATGATTTTTTAGATTTTTCTAAAGTCAAAATTCAAGCAGAATTTTAAAATTTATTCGAATTTTGACTTTAAAAAAATTATAAAAATTTAACATAGGCTATTTTGAACGTAATAAAAATTATGTTACAATTTATTTTGTCAAAAAAATTATCTAACTTGAAAGTTTAATAGCGTATCTAATGACATTTGAAAAATTTTTATTGTAGGGGAGGTAACTATATAATAGTTTAAAAAATAAGGGATGTTAGAGTAATTTTAGATACGGCATTGTATTTGTTGTAAACCTCAGGGGAGGTCAGTGTAATTCACCCTAATTTTAAATTGATAATTTCCAAAATGGGTTTTAAGGGTTTTAAATTCAAACTTGGAAGCAAACATTGTAGCCTGCACAAAATTGTCACCGGTTCAGTAGCTCTTCCAGAAAGATGGAGGCTACTCCTTCACCATTCAAGGTTTGTTTCATACGCCTAAAACAATTTTATTGTATTTCGCTATTCCCTTAAGAAGAGTGTCGCTGCATTTCCTTTTGTTGGAGAAGATACTCCGTTTGTTTCCCGAGAAACCACGGATAAATGCAATCAGAGTCTAGGAAGATGTACTAGGTTGTATGTGTGACTCGTTTAGATCATGGGTTGGGACAAAAGAAAGATAACCCTTTTTTCCAGTGTCAATGATAGTAGCAATAAATAGGACAAAAGGGAAGAACTTGAATGAGATTCGTGCTGGAACATCCACGTTGAATTCAAAAGATAGTTTCCGGCGGACTTTTTCGGAAAAAAGGGTTATGTTTTGGATGAGATTCAACGTGGATGTTCCAGCACGAATCTCATTCAAGAATTGGGTTAACCCATTCAAAAGATAACCCTTTTCTCCGAGAGAGAGAGAGAGGTTATCTTAAGATAGCGTTGATGTTAACCCATTCAAAAGAGAGAGGCGCTATTGAATTCAAAAGATAGTTTCCGGCGGACTTTTTGAATGAGATCAGTTTCAAGTTGAATGAGATTCGTGCTTATTAATTATTGGATTCTTCTAACAATAACTAAAACCCTTTTTGTTCTGTTTCTGGCTGACTTTTTGGAAAACAACCCATTTTTCAGATAAAAGCAAGAACAAATGTTTGTAGATCCTTGGAATTATTAGTTCGACAAAATTGTATGGTAGTTAAACAATGAGTTTTTGGTTAGTTTCTGAAAAATTGTTCTTTAAAACTTTTTTTGGAAATGAGGAGCCAAATCAGTGGATTCTAGTCACTTCGCTTCTTAATTGTTTCTTCTTGTAAGGATACTGGGCACATTTTCTTACTTGGTGTCTTAACCCTTATCTAAACGAGCTAGGGATGTCTTGAACCATGCCATGACTTGAGTTAGCCTGCTAAGTCCTAAACCTTGTTTGTCGTCACTTGTGTCACGTCCTGACCAGTGTCACTTCTGGGTATGTGAACACAGAGTGGCATACTGGAACAAGCATACAGGAACAAGATATGGTCCGTATGCAAGTGACAAGGTGCAATAAAGCACACTTAAGCCGTGCAAAAATATAAATAAAATAAATAAAGCACACTTAACAGGTGACAACCTATGTAAGATGGATCCTTCAAATGTATAAAGTACCAGTGTTCAACGCTCGACACAAGAGTAAAGATATATCTAAATGTCTTATGGTCAATTCTATTTGCTGATATGGTCAGATAGTGTGATGGGTAAGAAACTGAAAGAGGGGACAAACACCAAATTAGAAATGGGGAGAAAAACAAGAGAGCCAAAAGCACTTTAAATAAGTAAGATTGAAACTGAATGCAACTTCAGTGCCAATAGAGAGTGATCAATTTCTTTATATAGGCTGAAGTGTTATTATGGATAGAGTATTGGAAGATTAGACGCGATGTATACATCAAAGTGGGTAGGGTCAATGGAGGACTGCTTTGGCATATTTCATGTAAATTCTCGATCAAGGGATGCCCACAAAATTGGAAGTATGTGTATTGTAAATTGTTGTATATCTTGTTTATATGAGCATTTGGTTGCAGATAATCTTAGGCTCCTCTTCTGTATACCGTCAAAAAGTACTTGCTGAGATGGGATACGACTTCACTATCATGGTAAATTATAGTCCCATATCCGTTGTTGCTTCATAGATGTCAAAAGGTTGACTCTGCTTTTAGTTTAGACTGCAGACATAGATGAGAAAAGTATCAGGAGAGAAAAGCCAGAAGAGTTAGTAATGGCCATTGCCGGGGCAAAGGTATGCTTTTATTCGCTGGGATATTAGCAATTGGAATCTGAATGTTCACTTGTACCATATGTATTTTGTGGCGTTTCTGTTCTGCTTGAGGATGTGGCTGCTCTTTCTTCACTTGAAGTTACTAAAGAGGACGGTTATCTGTTGTTGCTACTTGTTAGTAAATGCTGAGGGGCCAGTTCAATTGTGTTTTATTAAACAGCATGGGTTCCTTGATATACCTTATAATATCTTCTAACAAGGCCCTTTGTTCTTTGTATTTTCTAAAACATGGATCTTGGGTAAATGTTGGAATCTTAGCTGAATATGGTGCAGAAGAACATTGTTAGCATTATTCACACCCCATCATAATGGTTCCTATGCTTGTTTATCGAGCAAATTATGTGGTAACTCGATAATCTCTTTCGGGACAAACCACATTGTGCGGCTGGCTTTGTGTCATTTATATTTAAATGCTGCTATGAATTCACTCATACTTGTAAGTCTGACTATACCATTATGCTGCTCTACTTTGATAATGTTTTTATTACTTTTGTTATTTTGCAATCCCCGTTATGTTATAAAAAGCCTGAGTTTTCAACATTTATGATATTCATTTAAAGTAGAAGAGGTTATGGTGAACGTGGTGATAGGATGCTGTGCTGTTAGATTATGAAACACATTTAATATGAACCTGCCCTTGGTTTTCTTTCTGTTCCTTGAGAGCTTCTTTGAATACTCCGATTAGGAACTCACATTACAGCTTTGAACATTTTCAGGCAGAAGCCATCATACCAAAGCTTCCTGTTGACTACTGCAACCAGGATGCTGAGACATCAGTCTTAATTACTGGTGACCAAGTATAAATCACTCACCTACATTTTCAATATCAAGAAATGAACTTCTTACCATATTCTGTGGTGCATATTTCATCTAAAAAGTGCAGTTACCCCTACGTAAGCCTCAACTAAACGACATTTCTCGTGTACAGAAGTACATTGCAGTGAGCAGCATTACTTTTTTCAAGTGTTTTAACCAAATTTATAACCTTGAGATGGCATTTAATTGTATAGTTATGCAAAAGTAATAACTGTCTTGTGTAGCTTGAAACGTAGTTATTTGGCTTGTAGATGTTCACACTAGGCTACTAGCTATGTCCTCTTGATCCCTTAAATGAGATCAGACATTATGGAGTGGTACTGTGCCCTGTGTTGCATGGACTTGGGTACGGGTTTCGGATGCTCCTATATATCGAGGACACGAAGACACCAAAATTTAATATTCTCCGGTATTTTTTTTGTTTTGATCGGCAAATTCTCTAGTATATTGGTTTCATTTTTTGGGATAAATGTTGTTTAAAGGTGCCTTAGGGCAGTAGTATGGTTGTTTACATTATATGCTTGTTAGTTGAATCATCAACCAAAAATGCCTGACACAGATCCCCTACACTCATTCTAATAATGCATGTTTGACCCCCATTTAGAAGTCTCCATGTAGCATCGGCCATGGGACATGAGGGTTGGGAATTGGGAATTGGGAATTGTATGGAGTGCAGAAAAGTACAGGGAACTTGAAGTCTCATGTTGCTACTAACATTTGTATTTACAAATATGAGAGTTGTTTTCCTTGTTTCCATTTCGATTAAAATTTGGCACGGATGCTAGCATTCTCAATTCTATTTCTGTGAACTGGCACATGAGATTGGAGGGTGGGAATAGGGATTCTTCAATTATTTACTGGAAAGGAAAAGAAAACATAGTCAGTGATGTTCCCTCTAACCCTTTATCGAGTGAAGTTTGATTTTGATTATTCTAACTGCTATCTTCAAATGCTTTGGAGGTGGTTGTCTATGAAGGTAAGGTCAGAGAAAAACCAGCAAGCAAGGAAGAAGCGCGCCAATTCATCAAAGGTTTCTTTTATGCTTTTACCGCACTTGCCCTTATATTCTTTATGTCATGGTCGTGTTGATATTGCAAAACCACATTGCAGATTACTCTAGCGGAACTGCAGCGACGGTGAGCTCTGTTCTTGTGACAAATCTCAAGACTGGAATCCGAAAAGCAGACTGGGAGAAAGCTGAGGTACAGTATACTTCTATTGATCACCTTATGACTTGTTCCGGGATTCTTAGATTTAAAAATCAGGTAATTTTTGTTCTGTTGGTATAACAGTACAAGTCAAATATGCTTACTACTCGAGATCTAAAATCATCAGAATAAGTGAAGAGCATAAATAGTAATTATGCGATACTGATTATTTGTTCTCTTGTATATGTACGCTATCTTACACTTATGGCATATTGATTGTAGCAAATATTTACTAACACATGGCTTTTTTAAGGAAGAATGAGAGAAATAGACGTGTGTTGGGTTTTCTAATAGTTGAAGGAGAAATTTTACCGTACTGCTATAAAGCTAGCCATGTTATACGACACGGAGTTTACGATTACTAAGAAACAACACACGGAAGATGAGTGCAGCTGAAATGAGAGCGTTGAGATACATGTGTGGTGAGACTTTGCGAGATAGAATTAGAAACGACAAACTTCGTGGAATGGTAGGGTAGCATCCATAGAAGATAAGGTGAGAGGAGATAGATTAAGATGTTTGGACATATCTATCGGAGATCTCCCGATGTGGTAGTTAGTAGGAGCAATATGGTTATAGTGGATGGTAGCATTATGGGGAGGAGTAGACCAAATTTTACTTTAGAGGTAGTTCGAAAGGATTTAGTTTTTTTTAAATGTCGTGGAATTTGATGCCCTTCACAGAGCTTATTGGAGAAAAGGGTCCCCATTTGATTGGGACTTAAGGCTCGGTTTGCTTCATTTGGTTTAGGGTGTCCGCTTTAGATTAAGCACAACTCGACCAATCCATGGAAACCCCGATTAAAGCTGGGGCAAAGTCCTTACAGATTAGTCCTGCTAGAGTTGATAGCACTTGGAGCTTTCAAACGAGAGACTGAGGACAAATGTGAGTTAACTGTTACAGGGAAGCTCAACTCGAACCCAGTAATCCTTATGTTTCCCTGCTTGTGAAATAAACAGAATGGGATGTCATACTAGAAGACCTCCACAACCAGATGCGCAAGCTCCTCTAGTATCGGTGCTTGGAAAGGGGTAGGAAAGTTAGGTGCAGGCAAGGCATATCTCGTTGAATCATCCTTTTCGCCACATTGCATATAATGGGAATTGAACCTTATATTCGAGTGTTCGGCCCTTGGCTCATTACGTAACAAGGCAGGAATGGCAGGCTCTATATATTTCCTTTAATTTGACATGGAGATAAGGGTTGTTATTTTCCCAATGCCATGTTCACTATTTGGTGATCCATTTGCACTGCAAAACCTTTTAATTGATTTTCCCGATGAAGTGCTTACGTATAATGTGTGATGATGACTTGCAGATCCATTTCCATGTCATACCAGATCAAGTCATTGATAGCCTGGTATATGATTTTGTTTTTGTTATAACTGGATGTTACTGTTCTATTGTTCAAAATTCTGAAGCTGTTATGCGTCTTTCTTTCCTTTTCTGAGTCCAGATCGAGGAGGCAATGGTTCTCAATGTCGCGGGGGCGCTTATCAGTGAACATCCTTTCCTACAACCCTATGTTAAACAACTGGTTTGTTTCAGGAATTCTCCTTTTTCTTCTAGTTTAAGTTTTACTGGATAATAGGCGACCCATGCATGAACAATTCAAAACGCATGGACAAGCAAGTATTTTTTTGCATCGAAATAACCGAGATGTTTCTTTTTCCTAGGAAACCAAAATGAAACATTGTTTGGGGCCAAGTTTTAAATGTGTCCACCTAGATTGCAACGTAGCAGTACCTGTGGATAAATTCTTTTCTAAATCAAATTAGTGGAAGGATAAAGCAGAAGAGACGAGCATTTTCACCAACCATGACTCCTAATGAGCTCTTTTTTGCGCTATACAACACGGATTCCGTTTTCTTGATAGGTTCATGTACTGAATTTAAAAATAGGTCTCCAGTTCTTGCTTCTTTCTTTTCTTTCTAGGCGACTTCATGCAAGGCAATAGGTGTATACAGAAACATCGAGTTGCCTCAACGCCTATTAGAAAAATTCAACACTGTATATTCCATACTTTCCCAATTTCATCTGATATTTTCTCTGATTCTTCTGAAAAAAAACATTCCTGCAACGTGATCTGTGTCCTAGCTGACCGGAACAATATGCAGAAATGAAATCTGGATCCTTGATTATGTATTGCCTGCTTTTGTGTTCAACTTCTATGCTGAAAGAACAGGTATTCCTCTCACTTCCTGCACGAGAACATTACAAAAGGACAGTGGTTGGTTAGCATCTTCCTTCGATGGCTTCTATGGTCCAGGACTCTTCAGTAACTCACAAATGTCGCCATTAATTGTTTCACACGTCACAAAGGTCGCCATTCCTTAGCCTTGTCGGTTGTTAGGCATCTGTCACTTCTTCTATTACATATCCATAGCGATTCACTCAACAGCGACTCACTCAACATAGAAAAACAACTAGTGCAGAGTTGTTATCCTACCTAAAAGTCTTTGAACTAGAGGAGGGTCCCGGGTCCAGCATACCGTAACATAAATGTAGCTATAAAGCCTTTTTGAGCATATTCCTTGCGGTCTCATTATTGTGAGCAATCAACTGTCACAGACTTACTCTTTTACCGTTTCCTAACCCAAAGAGATTAATCGATGCAATTGCACCATGTCTCGTGTTTCCTTGAAAGTTGATCAGCATTTTATTTGGTTTGTGCAGGTAGGAACAACTGAGAGCATGATGGGACTCCCCAAAGCTCTTACAGAGAGACTGATCAGGGAGGTTCTCTAGTGTCTATAACTTGGAATTTTACCTGAATCAACACCACCTATTCCTGTTATTTTAGACTACTTTGGTTCATGAATCTGTTTTTTCTACCCCTATGTTCCAGTATTTTTTTTTTTTTTTGACCTCCTAGAAAGTGTCTTTAGGAGACCCAGAAGAATATTTCAAACTTCCTGCCAATTTTTGTCAGGTTTTCATTGGAGATAAATGAAGTGTTAACTCTTTTTATTTAGTTTATTGTGGCCAAAATAAAAAAATACATTTCTTGTTGGTTTGCTTGTATGGGTTAACATTACCTGTACGCCTAATAATCAAGACGACTAACGGATTTAAGTTTGGTATACGAATTTAACGAGCTTAAAACTATAGTCATATGTAACTTGTTTATTTGGCAAGTCGAGGAACTTATGACGTGTACAATGAACTAATTAAAATGCATTAGAGTTGCTTAAAATGAGTGGTCTAGGGCTTCCCTTCATTATTCACAAGTTGCTAATTCAATTGCTTCCATTTTTTCTCTCTCAGTCTCACCTATTAAGATGTGATTTCGTCAAAAAATATGAGTGCTCCCTAAATATTTGAGCTAGTAAAATCCATAAATTAAATTATGTAACAACCTCAATATGGACTAGATAAAGTATATTTTAAATTCGCAAGCAATAATTTTGTTTCTGTAAATTCGCTCCCCTCTCTTTTTCTCCTAGGCAAAAGATAAAGGAAAAGTAGAAAAAGAGAAAAAGGCAAAGCAAAGTATAAAAAGAAAGAATGTGTAATTTAATAAAGGATAAATTGCCAGTATTATTGTAGTTTTAAAAGAGAACATTACAGTAAAATAGATGGACAAAAAAAAAGACTAGTTTTACTAGGGTGCTGTTTTATATATATCTGCATATATATAGAGAGAGAGAGAGACACATATATATGCGTATGCAGACTTATAACATATTTATCTATGCATAAGAAAATCAACTTAAAATTTTTAATTTTTAAAAAAAATACGTAGTCAATAAAAATTTTGACTAGTTTTCTCTCTTTGAATTATCTTTCTCCTCGTCGAAAGAAAATTAAAAATTCAATTTATAGTCATTCAAGTTTCATTAAAGACAAAAAAAATTAAAACAAATCTTGTTTTGACATATTTTTCGTCTTCTTCTGAATTTTTTTAGTGTTTAATTTTATAATTTTTAGATTACTTTTGTTGAAATGAACCAACAAAACAATAAAAAATTGATGTAAAACAAAAAATTACAAAAAAAAGAAAATTCAAATAAAGATGAAAATACAGGAAGACAATAATTCAATAAACATTACTTTTTATTAAAAATCAGTTCAATTAAATTGAAACTGACCGATTCCTATTTTGAACTGATCAACCTACCATTTTTTTCATCATTTTTTTGTCAGTCCATTTTTTGCGGTAATCCTTTCACTCCCGGTGCATTGTAAACATAATTTATAGTAAATAATTGGAAATTTATAGGTTACTATGAGTTCAAATGGTTAGATAAAAGTTGAGTAGGGTATATAGAGGGTCGACATTGTTGTTAAATTTGAAATCATGGGTTTGAACTGGAAAAAGTACAACTATGAGGGGTAATATGCGACCAAGGATCAAATTCTAGGGTTTTCCTTGTAATTGTCGCTAGAGAGATCCAATTTCTCCACAATCCGAATCAGAAGACATTTGATCGAACAGGTACACTCTCCCTCTCTCTCTCTCTCTCGACATCTATCTCTCTCGCTCTCTGTCTCGTCGTCTCTGTTTGCTGTTTTTGTATGCTTAATTTAGATGCTTAATATGTTTGGGGTCTAGTAAGTAAACACTATTGTGGGGTGCCCGATTTACGGACCGGGAGTGAATCGATTTAACGCAGATGCAGGAGAATCATATATTTAGGGCGGGCGCGGGTGGGTTGAGGGCTTCTTCTTAGACTTTGTTTTGGGGCCTGAAGCAGTGAATTTCTTGGCTTCTGCTCAGGGCCGGCCCTGATTAGCAGAGGTAAGTGGTTCTTTAAGCGATTAAGTGATTTGCCATATTGATTGTTTGAAAATTCTTAAGTTGATTTTTTTCCCCCTTTTTACTGGAAATGCAAGGCGAAGAAGCTGTCTTAAAATTTTCTTGGTTTTTTCTGTGGGGCTGAAAAGAAGAAAGCAATTTTCCTGATTGGGGTTTCTGTATTTGGGCCTTTTTGGGGGTATTTGGGACTAGTCTGAAGTGATGATAAATTGATTCACGAAATACGCACACAGGAACATAAATAGATATAAACAGGTGAAAGTAGATACCTAAGACAGTTCTAGTGAGGTGAATACAGTGTTTCTCATAGTAATACTTGAACTAATAGTCATAGAATAATAAGTGGGAAATGGTTATCTTTGAGTCCCTTTTCTACCTAGTGTACGAGGCTCCCGTTACTGCAGTGACTGGAAAAGGGTTGGACAAATGCATATTTTTATGCCTGCAGGCGTAGAGGCTGGTTTCATGACTCGAACCTATGACCGCCAGATCTCATTGGGACAGCCTTACTACTGCGCCCACCATGTATTCGTTTTGTTTCGTATGTTGGAATGTGTGTAGATTTTTATGAGTATCACCATCTGCGTATATTAATTTACTCTAAGAGATGTCGGCTTCTACAGAGTTTCATCCATTTCTCGCAAAAATAGAGTATTTGAAAATTTGTGCAAGAGTCTTCTCCTTTTATTTGTTTAGGGAATGGGAGGTTTTGAGATTTATGCATATAAGTGTAGATATGGCGAGATAATTTAATTAAGGCGACTCAAACTTTTGTCTCTTTATTGGAAAAATGCGGCCTAAACCTCGGGGGTGTCCCTATCTTTGACATAAAAACTGTTGATGAATAACAGATATCGAAGCTCCTCACTATAAGTTGTCACGTTTTAGCATTGTTGCCAAGCTTTCCACAATCACGTGGCTGTCCTTTTGCTAAAAGTTTTATCAACAGAAGCATGGCTAATTTTTCTGAAGTTCTATCCTAGTAAGCTTGAACCAATGAAGGAGTATGATGCAGGCCCAAGAAGTATGCTCTTATGAAAAAATACCACATTGCGCGGATTTAGCAACACAGAGCAACACAGTTAAAATTATGAAATGGATTTAATAAGCATCCAAATTTTTCAAATTCAAGTGTTCTTTAAGTAATATATCATACCATCAGACAAATGGTCTCTATTACGATTTCTTTCAGGATGAAGATTTGAAAACTAGGATGGGTTATCGGAAATATTGGCAGTTTAGTTCCCTATAAGACCCATTGTCCTTTCTTCCTGAAATTTTCTGCAAAGGATTACATGTGCAAAATCTAGCATTAATGATACTTGTGTAAAGCAGATGCATAAAATGCTCTTGGTAAGGGGTAGATCCTTGTAAGGGGGCCGTTAGGGTAAAACATGGTAAGTTTTCTCGTTTGCTTGATGTTCGAGGTGGGTTCATATGTAATCAGAAGATGACTATATGTACAGGTCTTTGTTGAAATGCTGGTGAGCCTCTAGATATGGTTTGCAGAATTTGAGATCCAGAAGCAAGGTTTTCTTGAACATTACTGGTGTATCCCAATCCTATTTTTTCAAGTCTCGCAATTGCTCGTATTTTTGTAACTTTTTTCTTGATATACTTGTTGACTTAGTAGTGATATCATATTTCACCAAACATATGTACAGTACATGATACAGTGATGTACTATCCCTAATATGTTGATTTCTCTGTGTCTTCTTTCAGCGTAATTGCTAGTTGGGAAGTGTGAAAGGACCCATAAGATGGAAGCCAAATTCTTTCGATTTCTCAAGATCGTGGGTGTTGGTTTTAAAGCCAGAGCCGAAGCAGAAGGCCGCCTCTTGTACCTGAAGTTGGGTTACAGCCACGAAGTTGAATTGACAGTACCGCCCGCTGTTCGTGTTTTCTGTTTCAAACCCAATATAGTTTGCTGCACTGGAATAGATAAGCAAAGGGTTCACCAGTTTGCTGCTGCGGTTCGAAGCTGTAAGCCTCCAGAAGTTTACAAAGGCAAGGGTATAATGTACATGGATGAAGTTATAAAGAAGAAGCAGGGAAAGAAATCTAAATGATCAGTTGATGATTGTTCCGGTACGATTGATCTCTTTTGTTTGTCCTTTTTTTTTTTTTTTTTCCGGTGCCCTTTTTCTTGTTGGAATTTCCTAGGAATCGTGATATGAATCAAAACTTTAGACATTGATGACATAACTGTTAGACAAATCTGGGTTTTTTGGCGTCGGCCTGCCTATCTTGAGGTAGATTTTCTAAAAAAAGCAGTGGATTAATTAGATTGGTTCTGGGTCCCTGTGCTCAAAAGGATGGGCAAGTTCGGTTTGAGTGTTCATCGATCGGGTAGATCTATATGCTCCGTGGTACTGAGACAAGGTGTAGTGCAGTCTGATCAGCGCTGGAATGGCTCACGAAAGCTTCGACTAGGATTAAGATCACCCAATTAGAAGCTCGGGATAAAAGAGCAGATTGATCTTCTTATCTTACTAGTATAGATCTGAACCTGCTTCTCTTTATTTTTTGGAGCACTATTGAAATCTGTATCACAGAGGCTTCAAAGGCTGTTTTCTTCTGTTTGTTCAGGAAAATAAAAAAATACTATTAGAGAAGATTTATCCTTCCAGAAAGATTTGTCAAGGAAAAGATAAGACACAATTTTCAAAATTTTACCTAGACATGGGCACATTATTTGAATTGAAGCTCGTTGAGACCACTGGTAGATAATATTTAAAAATTCAAGGTCTAGCTTCCGGGGCTGTGAATTCTCCTTGCCTTGGCCTTACCTTAGGGATTGGGAATCGTGCCTTTACATCTACCCTCGAGGATACCTTGTGAATTGGGGATCGTGCCTCTACGTATACCCAGGGAGAGCAAAACGAAAGGAAATGTCTTGAACACAAATTATTCCAACGCTGTGTTTGGAATCGTTGCCTATAAATTATTGAGGGTTTCACCAATGCCAGCCTCGATATTGGGGTTATTTAAGTTCGATTTTAACTTTGTTGTTCACTTAGTATTAATAATAATATTTTTTTTGGTAATTTTTTATTTTTTTATATATTTATAAAAAAATTGTTGCCCATTGCTGGGGTGGCCCAAGCCTGGGGGTTTGCGGAGCTTATTCCTGGGTTGGTCCTGGGTCTCATATGTATTCAACAGTAGTTTCAGAAATATCTGTGTCCGGATGTGTTAAGATGATGTGTGTTCGTAGTATTACTCAAAATGAGAGGACTAATCAAGATAAATAAATAATAGTGTCTTTAGTTTCGTCCTATATGAATTTTTTAAATTTAAATATATATTTTTCCTATATGAATTATTTCTTATTCCTATTGACAAAAAATTAGGAAATATTAAATAACATTAAGAATCTATAACAAAAAACAATTTAATCAAAATTCAACCTTAAATATCATGAGTGCGTGGCCTTGGAGTATTAACATTAGTTTCTCTATTTTTTTACCAAAGTAGGGAGACATTTTTACTTTAAAGAGCTATATTTTCTGATGTCTTTTACATTAGATTCTCTAAATAGAATGAATAGTAACTAGTTTAATTTTGTATTAACTAAATAGAGAGAGAGTATATAGTGATGCAGCATTTACAAAATAGAGATGATGTGAAGGGAGGTTAATATAGAATATATTTAAAAATATTATACCTCAAAATAAAGAAAGAGAAGCTTAAGAAAGACTAACGTGAATACTCTTAGAACACCGTATTGCGTGTTTTCTCAGACACCAAATTTTTTTTGGGGTTGAATTCATCACTAAACATGTGGGTCCTGCGTGTGGGTTAAACATCATGTTAGGTCTTGTTTGGCCTAATGCTTTTAATAAATTATCTTTTTACTTTTGTTTTTAAGTTTTTATATTTTTTTAATTTTACGTTGAATTTTTGTATACTATCATTTTATTTGATAAAAAGAACTAGTAAATACAAATCTATGAAGATTTAAAAAGAATTACTAATGACAACAATAATCCACTCATACAGATCTTTAAATTTTTTTTTATCTTTTCTGATTTTTTTGAAGTTTAATTTATGTTTAAATTTTTTTTTATTCTTCTTGTTTAGATGAACTAATGGTTCTTAAAAATTCAACACAAATAAATAAAAATATTTTTTACTAAATACAACAAAACAATTTGTTAAATAAGGTCAGGTCAAAGCTAATAAAAAATCTTCACTTGAAATTGAGAGAAGAGTTTTCTAATGTTTTTTTTGGAAACTGTACTATGCAGTTGATAAATCGTAAATTTATGATGGGTATATTTTTTTAATCCGAATTATTTATGTTTTAAATTTTATTGAGAACATCAACCATTGATGGCATTTATGTTACAAACTTGTTTTTTATATTTATTAAAAAATTTAATCATTCGGTTATTTTTGAAATATTATTTTGAAGTTGCGGTGAATTTATAGTAATTTTCTGTAGGAAAATGGGGATTGGATGATTCGTTTTTCTCATCTGCTTTCCACACGTTTACTTTTCATTAATTGGTGACAGAATTATGAAGGTGGACCCCTCCCGTTTATTATGTCTCCCTCTCACTCACTAATTTTTCTCTATATTATCTCTCCTCTTTTTTTCATCTCATGCACTCTCTCTCTCTCAATGTTTTCTTCTCCTAAGCCATTGCAGATGATCCGATGGTGCACCAAACGGTATCAGATTAATTCGCGATTTTAGTACGTCGTTCCTGCCACTAGTGTACAACATATCATCACGATCGAAAATTAAGGTACCGAAAATATGCAGTACGTTCTTAAATTTCTTGAGTAATTTCTTTAATTATCTCAATTTTGTACTCATAATTATGATCATGCTCTTATTAAAATCATGGTGTTTATTTACAAGAAATGAACCAAGTTCGGCCAATAAGATACCCAGTAAATCCCCAATAAAACCAAGAACGCATCGTTGAGGGGGTAAAACTCAATCACTGTTTCTTTACCAAGGAGGATCGGACGTGAGGTTTCACTGTGATAAATATTTTCTCATCGTTATTCACACCTAGTATTCTATTATTTGAACATGTATTCTTGTTGTATTGTATACTTTTCGTGTAATTTGTGATTTTATGTTGGGAACAAAATTAGTGGGTGCCCAAATGAAAGAGCAAAAAATATTATTTGAATTTAGATTTTTTTGTAGACTTTTATTTTTTTTCGTTTTGAGAATAATTGTATTATTTAGAAATTTTAGAGTCTGCTGCTTATAATTGTTGGAGGCTTATTTACTATTCTTCTGCAGCTTAATGAAAAATTCGAGTCTGATCGTTGCATTTAATCTTAAGTCTTAACAAAGCGGGGTTCAGACATATTGGATTAAATTCTTCAAACCAAATTTTATAGAATAAATACCATTTTAATTAAGTATCAATCGTTAATAGATTCACAAATTATCAACTTTACGGTGCAAGCCGAGAAGCTATTACAAGTTGAACTACGAGAACCCTATCGAATTGGAAAATTGAACTGAATAAACAATTTGATTTGATTTTTTAACTAGCTTGATTTGATTCAATTTACTTTTATTTATCTTAAAAATCAAAACAAACCGACCGATTACGTCCATAATTTTATGTATATTGTGGACTTGAAATTTGTTATGTATTATGTATAACAAAATATATTATTTGTCAAAATAATATTATTTTAACGCATAAAATATTACCAAAATAATTAAACATTAATTGAATATTTTTCAAATAATATTTTACATATTATAACGACATTATTTTGATTCGCGTAACGTTTGTACAAGCAACTCGTAGTAGTTAGGACCCCCAGGGACCACTTTCTAGAAATCTGAGTACCATTTAGTATTTGGTTCCTCGCTTTCTAGAAATCTCAGTTCCACTAAAAAATACTCCTTCAGCGATGGTACTCTACAATGGTCGGTTATTAGTTTATCCATAGAAAGAGAGAGAGAGAGAGAGAATCAGTTTGCTCGTATAATACTACTCTCTCTCTTCGTCAGCCCATTATCTGTCACTAAAACCACGAGCCGCCGCCATGGACGGAGGGAGCAGTGCTCAAGTCAACGCCGCCCATGGCGGTGGAGCTAACGGCCGGAGACTACCGGATTTCCTACTCAGCGTGAATCTTAAGTACGTAAAACTAGGATATCACTACTTGATCTCGCATTTGTTGACTCTGTGTCTTATACCTGTAATGGCTGTAACATTAATCGAGATTTCGCAGATGAACCCTAGCGATGTCCACCTTTTGTGGCTCCACCTTCAGTACAATCTAATCAGTTTCATTGTTTTTTCGACTGTTTTAGTCTTCGGATCGACGCTGTATATCATGACTCGACCTCGATCGATTTATCTCGTCGATTATTCGTGTTTTTGTGCTCCTGGTGAATTGGCAGCACCTTTTCACCAGTTCATGGAGCACTCCAGGCTCACTGGGGATTTTGATGAGTCATCTCTTGAGTTCCAGCGTAAGATCTTAGAGCGATCGGGGCTTGGGGAAGAGACTTATGTACCCGCAGCCATGCATTCCGTTCCTCCAAAACCGTCGATGGAGGCTGCTAGAGATGAGGCCGAAACGGTCATGTTTGGTGCTTTAGATAATCTGTTTTGTAATACCTCTGTTAAGCCCAAGGACATTGGTATTCTTGTTGTGAATTGTAGTTTGTTTAACCCGACGCCTTCTTTATCTGCTATGATTGTTAATAAGTATAAGTTGAGGGGCAATATTAGGAGTTTCAACTTAGGGGGTATGGGTTGTAGTGCAGGGGTGATTGCGGTTGATCTCGCCAAGGACTTGTTGCAAATTCACCGGAATACCTATGCGATTGTTGTTAGTACTGAGAATATTACTCAGAATTGGTATTTCGGGAATAAGAAGTCCATGTTGATACCCAATTGTTTGTTTAGAGTTGGGGGTTCTGCCGTTTTGTTGTCTAATAAATCTATCGATAAGAGTCGAGCCAAGTATAAACTTGTTCATGTTGTGAGAACACATAAGGGGGCGGATGATAAGGCTTTTCGTTGTGTTTATCAAGAACAGGATGATGTTGGAAAAACCGGTGTATCCTTGTCGAAAGACCTCATGGCAATTGCTGGTGGAGCTCTGAAAACCAACATCACTACATTGGGTCCTCTTGTGCTCCCGATCAGTGAGCAGCTTCTGTTCTTCGCGACTCTTGTGGTGAATAAATTTTTTAATAAAAATGTCAAGCCCTATATCCCTGATTTTAAGCTGGCATTTGATCATTTTTGCATACACGCCGGGGGAAGGGCTGTGATTGATGAGTTGGAGAAGAATTTGCAGCTGCTTCCTGTCCACGTGGAAGCTTCTCGGATGACTCTTCATCGATTTGGGAACACTTCGTCGAGTTCCATTTGGTATGAACTGTCGTATACCGAGGCCAAGGGGAGGATGAGGAAAGGGCACCAAGTCTGGCAGATTGCGTTTGGCAGTGGTTTCAAATGTAATAGTGCAGTCTGGCAAGCAATTCGAAATGTCAAGCCCTCTCACAATGGTCCCTGGGAGGATTGCATCGATAGGTATCCTGTGAAATTAGTCTTGTAACTTGGCCAAAGGGTTAGACTCGTCATTCAAGGTATTGCTCTTCAGTAGCTCCCTTGTATTCTTCTTAATTTCTGGCTATTGTATTTCATGGATAGCTTCATTTGATCAATTTAATGTGTTCTCATCGCAGTTTTACTCATGTGTAAATTACGATCTGACTTGTTGACATGCTTATCTTGTTTTGTACTATGTCCTTTATTTTTTTTTTTCCTGTATTGCTTATTTATGATCAAGACAATGCTGAGCTGCATCTACTATGATACGTTCGATCTTCAAATGTACCATGGCATCTTTTCTAGTCCCTCGTAGAGTTGATCCCATCAGTAGCTTAGTTTTGTATTCTTCTTTAGTTCTTGTAGCTCATTAGGTGACCTTCATTGATCATTCAAATGCCTTCTCTTTCCATTACGGGTTCGCTTATTTTCTCATCTTGATGTGTACTATTATTTGCATATTGCTCATTTTCTTATCTTGCTGCGTACACTCTAATTCTATGAACTTTTCTAAAGTCTTCTTTTCTTGAATATCATTCAAAAAAGTTTTGGATTGACTACATGTGACCTGCTATCGGGAAAAGAATTATTTGCATATTCAGAGTAAAGTTGTTTCCCGTTAAAACTCCCCCATTCCTGGTATTCTCTTCATTTGTTATATACACTTATGGTCCATTTATAGAGGTCAAAATTTTTGAAGGATATGGAAGATATAGTAAGAAGGAAGATATAGTAGAAGGAAAAGCTTATTACAGGGGTGAATAGCATTAGTTTGTTTGAGTAATTTTTTTATGAAGATATGGTAGTTATGAGTAGATGGATGTCTTTTTTGTAATTAATAATGGCGTTTGTGTAAATAGAAGGGGATAAGATTTGATAGGGGGAGGGGTGTGATAATTTTATTCCTTCCAAAGGGATAAATGATATTCGGGGGTGTAAGGAAGTGAACAAATTCCGGATAGCGATGTCCGGGATGATAACAATGGACCCTTTGTATGACTCTAACAAACAGGCTTACCATTGTAGATGAGGCAGGGTCTGTAATGTTTAAATGGGACATACTGTAGATGAGGCAGGGTGACCAGGGTCTGTAATGGTTATATGAGAGACTGGAAGAATAACATGACGAATATGGGGGTCAATGCACTTTGATTGTTAAGTCTGTTAGCTGAGCTACCAAAGCAATGCATCCTGTTGCGTGTGTATCTCTGTGTGTTTGTTTTCCAAATTACAGATGTTTTGCATTTTGTGGTAGCTTTGACACAAGTTTCCGATGGGACTACTTCAATTCTGTCCCCAGCTGTGAGTATGTCATGTCTTGATCACATAAATAGTTTCTGGTTTCAGTGCCTAGGCCAACTAGACTGACTAGACCGACTTAGCTTACTCGTGCCCATCGCTTCGTTGAACACATCGCCTCATCGATTTTTTCCTTTTAATTTGACTACTTTAAAGCAGGGTTCGACCAGAAATGGTATGCTTACACATTAGACTACCTTCGTGCTGTTCTTCAGATGTGTGAAGTGTGAAATGCTTGGTTGGAATCATTCGTTCTGACTTTTCAGAACGGTGGAAAGCCTCATTTATTCAAACGTCTGATTATTTAGAATTCGTTCTGCTCATTAGAAAGAACTAGGCCTACTAGTCCCAGTCTAATTTTCGAGCCCAGACCTGAAGTGGAGGTGGCATGGCGCCGCCTAGGCCGATTGTTTTAGAATTCTGTTGACTTATGTAAGAGTTTTTATAGCAGTTTTAGGGTTTTCAACTGTTTATTTGTACTCTTGACTACTACGTTGCCCATTTTTCACCGCTGCTAGTGCCTTTTTTTTTTCTTTCTTTCTTTCCAGTCCTTGTGTTATTACTTTGCATTCATAGGTATATCAAAAAAGAGGATAACATTGTTTTGAACAATTGCTTATTCTTGAGCAATGTTCCTCTTTATCGCCGGAGTTTGCATCTTATCTGCTATGTCAATCAGAAACTTTTAAGAGCAAAGAACGATTCTGGAGGATATATTGAACATCATCTTGG